>WNWK01026273.1:0-27576 GCA_009830355.1 Cherax destructor
CCCCAAGCTCATCCTCCAGTCCCTTGGTTTTCCGCCCTGCTCTCGGGGCAACCCATGCAGTTTATGTCATATGTGCATACCCTTCTTCATAGTCTAAGAGACACCTGTCTGCTCGTCCTGTTATACTGTAAATTACTAACTGCTATTCATTATTAGTACTTGATAGCCTATTGTTTATCTTACTAGGGGGTTGGCCCTTTTCCACAAACAGCTTGGCAGTTAATTGGAACTCAAACGCCCCCCGAAAACCATAAGGGTGAGATAATTGTTATGCAGCCTATAGAAACCTGTAGATTGCCCAACCGTTGTGACGTCTTGGGTATATCCACCTCCATTTCGTTTCTATATATGGGCCCTTTCTATTTTCGGGTTTTTCCCCAAAAAAATACATATGTTTTATGTGGGGGCTACTAGGTCACCCCTTCCTGCTCCAGGGCTTTATCATAACTCTTCTTAAAGCTATAATAATTATATATTAATATATTTATTTATTAAAGTACATATACATGGAATACAGGCCTATTGCTCAATGACATACTACTATAAAACCCGATTGTTATTTGAGTTTTTTTGGGTAAAAGGTTAGTTTTGTCCCAGGATGCGACCCACACTAATCGACTAACACACGGGTACAGATTTTAAATTGATGGGTAAAAAGGGACGGGGCAGGGTGTCTTGGAAACACGTCCCTAATTTTTTTCAAACCGTACCAGGGAGATTGACCCCAAACCCTCAGTGTGTGAGCTGAGTGCGCTCGATCGGCTACGGAACCCCGGATCACGATCCCCGGGACCCCGGATCAGGGGACACCGGATCACGGACACGGGACCCCTGCCCCACTACATCACTTTCCAGACTATTCCACTTCCCAACAATATGACTGAAGAAATACTTCCTCATCCCTGTGATTCATCTGAACTTCAGCTTTTTCCCAAATTTTGACCCCTTTTGCTTTTCCCATCTCTGGAACATCCTGTCTATCCACCTTGTCTATTTCTCTCAGTATTTTATATGTTGTTATCATATCCCCCATTCTCTTGTCCTCCAGTGTTGTCAGGTCCATTTTCGTTAACCCTCATCGTAGGACATACCCCTTTTCGGACTAATCTTGTTGCAAACCTTTGCACTTTCTCTTTTCCTTACGTGCTTGGCTGGTGTGGGCTCCAAACTGGTGTTGCATACTCCAATATAGGCCCAATTACACGGTGTAAGAGTCCTGAACGATTCTTTATTAAGATGTCAGAAGCTGTTCTTAGGTTTGCTGGCGCCCGTATGCTGCAGCAGTTATTTTGGTTGATGGCCCTAGGAGATTTACCTGGTGTTATACACACCCCCAAAATCCTTTTTCCCTTTAGTGAGGGTTTTTAGTCTCTGGCCCCCCATCTGTTTTGTCTGAGGTTTTTTTGCTCTTCCCCAATCTTCATGACTTTGCACTTGATGGGGTTCAACTCCAGGAGACAGTTTCTGCAGCCTGCCCCAGAGCCCCTTTTTGGTTTCCCGGTCCTTGTCCCACTGAATTCTTCTCATCTACTTACATCATCTGTGTGTTTGTGTGTTCTCATTTGTTGTACTCACCTAGTTGTGGTTGCAGGGGGCTAGTGACAGCCCGGCACCCTTTTTCACTGGCGCTACTCGGTCAATCTACCCACTCCATGACTTTATCATACCTCTCCTTAAAATTGTTATGGATACTGCCTCCTCTACATCATTTCCCAGACAACCCCTTTCCCGACAACTCTGTGACTGGGAAAAACTTCCTAACATGCCTGTGGTTCATCTGAGTTTTTTAACTTCCAACTGTGACCCCCCTTTTTGCTGTGTCCCATCTCTGGAACATTCTGTCTCTGTCCACCTTGAATATTCCCCCTCAGTATTTTATATGTCGTTATCATATCCTTTCTATCTCTCCTGTCTTCCAAATCGTCAGGGCGATTCCCCTTTAACCCTCTCCACGGGGTGTACTCACCTATTTGTACTCACCCATTTTGGGCAGGGGCCCATTCATGTCCTGGCCCTGCCTCTTCACTTGTTTGCTACTAATCTCTCCCCGCAACCTAGCCTTTTTCCCCCCCTTCTTAAAGCTATGTATGGAACCTGCCTCCACTACATCACTTCCCAAACTATTCCACCCCGACCACTCTGTGATAAGAAATACTTCCTAACATCCCCCCGTACATCTGAGTCTTCAACTTCCAACTGTGTCCCCTTGTTTATATGTCCCATCTCTGGAACATTCCCGTCTCTGTCCCCTTTTCAGTTCCTCTCAGTATTTTATATGTCGTTATCATGTCCCCCCCATCTCTCCTGTCCCCAGTGTCGACAGGTGATTTCCATTCCCCCTCCTCGTAAAAACATACCTCTTAGCTCCGGGGCTAGTCGTGTTGCAAACCTTTTCACTTTCTCTAATTTCTTTACATGCTTGGCTAGATGTGGGGTTTCCCAAAATGGGGCTGTATAATCCAATATGGGCCAAACGTACACAGTGTACAGGGTCCCGAACAATTCCTTATTAAGATGTCGGAATGCTGTTCTTAGGTTTCCTAGGCGCCCCTATGCTGCAGCTGTTATTTGGTTCATTTCACCTCAGGAGATGTGCCTGGTGTTTCCACCCCAAAATCTTTTTTTCCTTTAGTGGGGGGTCTCTGTCCCCCAGATTACTCCGTCTGCGGTCATCTTTGCCCTTCCCCAATCTTCATGACTTTGCACTTGGTGGGGTTGAAATCCAGGATAATTGTTGGGCCAGGTTCAGCTTGTCCAGATCCCTTTTAGTTCTTCCTGGTCCTCTTTCGATTGAATTCTTCTCATCAATTTCATATCATCTGCAAACAGAGACACTTCGGAGTCTATTCCTTCCGTCATGTCGTTCACAAATACCAGAAACAGCACCGGCCCAAGGACTGACCCCTGTGGAATCCCACTAGTCACAGGCGCCCACTGACACCTCGCCACTACTATGACCCCTGCCGTCTTCCTGACAGGTATTCCCGATCCACTGGGGTAACTTTACTGGGGTTTTCCCTGCCTGGTCCTCCAGCTTTTGCACTAATCTCTTTGTGGAACTTTTAAACGCCCCTTACAGTCCAAGAAAACCCAAAACTACCCACCCCCTCTCTCTTGTCTTACTGATGTCACCCTGTCATGAACCCAGTAGGTTTGTGACACAGGATTTCCCCTCCCTGAAACCGTGTTGGCCGTCGTTTATAAGCTCATTCCTCTCTATGTGTTCCCCACTCTCCAACTGATAATCTTCTCCATGACCATGCATACTTTTACATATCAGTGACACTGGTCTGTAGTTTAGTGCTTCATGTCTTTCTTTTTTTTAAAAATTTGGGGCAAATTTGCTGTCTTCCTTTCCCAGGCAATCTCCCCGTTTCAATGGATGTGTTTAATATTGTTTTTAGGGGTTAAAATAGTGCCTCTGCTCCCTCTCTGAAGGCCCAACGAGGGTTGTCCGGCCCCATCACCCTTGGGGGTATCTAGCTCACTCAGCAGCCTCTTCACTTCTTCCTCGGTTGCATGTATCATCTCCAGCACTTGGTGGTGTACCCCACCTTTCCGTCTTTCTGGGCCCCTTCATCTCCTCTGTGAACACTTCTTAGAATCTCTTTTATTCCCTCACATCTTTGGGGTCGTTTCTTTTGAGATCCCCCTCCTTAGTTCCTTAGCCGGGATCACCCGGTCCTTGACTGTTGTTTTCCTCCTGATTTGGCCGTGTGTGTGTATTTGTGTGTGTGTGTTTTACTCCCCCTATTTGGACTCACCTGTTTGGTTGCAGGGGTCGAGTCATAGCTCCTGGCCCCACCTCTTTCACTGGCCGCTACTGGGTCACTCCCCCTGCGCCATGAGCTTTATCATCCCTTTTCTTAAAGCTATGTATGGAACCTGCCCCACCATCGCTTCCCAAACTATTCCATTTCCCACCACCTGTGACTGAAGAAATACTTCCTAACATCCATGTGATTCATCTGAGTCTTCAACTTCCAACTGTGTCGACTTGTTGCTGTGTCCCATCTCGGGAACATTTGCCTCTGTCCACCTTGTCAATTCCCCCAGTATCTTATATGTCGTTATCATGCCCCCCTATCTCCCTGTCCTCCAGTGCGTCAGGTCGATTTCCATTAACCTCTCCTCGTTGGACATCCCCCTTAGTTCCGGGTTTAGTTTTGGAAAACCCTTTTGTTTTTCTCTAGCTTCTTTAAGTGTTTGGGTAGATGGGGGTTCCCAAAACTGGTGCTGCATACTCCAGTATGGGCCTAACGTACACAGTGTACAGGGTCCTGAACGATTCTTTATTAAGATGTCGGGAATGCTTTTTGGGTTTTGCTAGGCGCCCGTATGCTGCAGCAGTTATATGGTTGTGTGCCTCAGGAGATTTTCCCGGGTTTTATACTCCCCCCAAGATCTTTTCCTTGATTGGGTTTGTAGTCCCCTGGCCCCCTAGACTGTACTCCGTCTCGGTTTTTTTCCCTTTTACCCAATTTTCTCCTTTGACTTGGGGGGGTTGAACTCCCAATTGCTGGAAGACTTGAAACCTTGCCCAGATCCCTTTGTAGTTCTGCCTGGTCCTCGTCCGATTGAATTCTTCTCATCAATTTCCCACATCATCCCCCAAACAGAGACACTTGGGAGTCTTTTCCCTTTCCCGTCATGTCGTTCACAAATACCAGAAACAGCACCGCCCCTAGGACTGCCCCCGGGGCCCACTCGCCCCGGGCGCCCAATCGGGCCCTCGCCACGTACCATGTATTGCGCCCCCAGAATGGGCTAAAGTACATATAAAAAATTTGATGTATACCCTTTCTTATAATTTTATATTGTTGATTTTTCCGATAATAGCTAAATCTTTAAATTCTTGCTTTTTTATTATTTGACTTAGTTTATATTATTAGGTAGGATGTAACTTTAAATATTGTCCCCAAGTGTGTTGTAGCTGCCCTGAGTTGGCAAACTACCGCTTACAGCACTTGCTTTTTTTGCCGGCTTTCTAGAGTTGGGCAGCAGCCAGGCGAGTCACGTGATCACACCTGAATTGGGGACTGCCTCGCCTTTTTCGTTCTCTCTTGCCTGCGACTCTCGAGGAACAACACTTCCTCGTCTCTGCTTGTTTCCCCGTCATTTGGGGGCTGTTTGGTAGAGTATGTGTTCGGTGGTGAGACGACACATATTTCAGGAAATCTGTGTAACTCTGTTCACAGAGAATAGCCAAAAACTTAGTGATTTTCGACGTTTTTTTGGGTTGTGTGTCACATTGACACCCAAAATAACTCAGGGGCTCTAGCCGCTCTTGACCTAATTCTTTGAAAGGGATCTGTACACAGTCACAGTCTGGGATTTTTGCTTTAACCTAAAATTCAGTAATAAGGGGGTTTTGTGACTATTTTGGAGGGGTCTCGTGGTCCCCAAAATTAGTGTCGATTTTCTATCTCCTTGTTCCTGGCTGTGTTGTTTTTGCCTGTTTATTGCTGTTCTGGGGGTTTTACCGTTCAATCAAGCTGTTCTGATTGTCAGTTTTTTTAGAGAAGCTAGCTTATGAGAAGACGTTATCGGTCACTGGTTGAGTCGAGTCTTAAAGAGTTACCTGGGCACACACACATCTACTCTTTTTTGTAAATATTTGAATATTATATTGTACCAGATGGTACATAAAAAACCAGATATTTGTGCCTTCAGCACAATCATATTTTTTAAAAATTGGGGGCAAATCAAACCTTTAATTTTTAAAACTTAAAATATATTTTTTTTGACCCTCTTTTTGAGACCCCACAAGTATGGGAAATCCCCAGGACACGATTTTTCAAAAGCCCCAAAACAGATGGGGGCATCCTTTCCGGTCACTGGGATTCTTTTTCCAATAATACCTTTTGAACCCCCAAGACTGTTTTCCCTGGGGTTTTCCCATTTGTAGTCCCTTTCCCCTGTTATCCCTGCCTGGTCCTCCAGCTTCTGCACTAATTTTTGTGTGGAACTGTGTCAAACGCCTTAAAATCACAGTGTGTGTGTGTGTGTACTCCCCTAATTGTGGTTACAGGGGTCGAGACTCAGCCCCCTGGCCCCGCCTCTTCACTGACCCTACTGGGTCCCTTCCTTTCTCCATGAGCTTTATCATCCCCATTTTAAAAGTTATTATGGTTCCTGCCTCCAATATATCATTTGGGCAAAGGACTATTCCACTTCCTGACTCCTTTTTGGTTTTGAAGAAATTTTTCCCTAACACCCCACTCACCCGGGGGTTTTCCCAATTTCCAATTGTGACCCCTTTTTTTGGTGTCCCCTTTTGGAACATCCTGTTCTATCCACCGCTATTCTCAGGTTTGCTAGTCGCCAGTATGCTGCAGCAGTTATCTGGTTGATGTGTGATTCTGGAGACGTGCTTGGTGTTAACTCCCCCCAAGATCTTTCTCCTTGAGAGAGGTTTGCAGTCTTTGGCCCCCCAGTTATACTCTGTCTGCGGTCCTCTTTCCCCTTCCCCCGATTTTCATGACTTTGCATTTGCCTTCCATGAATCCGTGCTGTTTATCGTTTATACTCTTGTGCCGTTTCAGGTGCTCTACCATTCTCCTCCTGATAATCTTCTCCATGATTTTGCACACTAACATGTAAGTGACACTGGTTTTGTTTAATTTGTTTCTCCCCTTTTTTAAAAATGGGAACTCCCGTTTGCCTTTTTCCACACCTCAGGTAGCTGCCCAGTTTCAAGGAATGTTTAAATATTTTTTGGGGGGCCACACACATGTCTGCCCCCTCTCAAAGGGGGGAGATGTTCTCAGGACCCACCCCTTTAAAAAAATTTTTAAAGGTCACTAAAAAAATTTTTTCACCCCCCCTCAGTTGTGTGTATGTCATCCAACATTTGGTATATTCCTTGTTGGTGCCCCCCCCCTATACTGTCTTCCCAAGCCCTTTCCCTTTTTCTCCACTGTAAATTCCTCCTTAAATCTCGTGTTGAGCCCCTCACATACCTCTTGATCGTTTCTTGTGATTTCCCCACCCCCTTTCCCCCACCCTAAAATCCCCGGGTTTTTTGACTGTTGTCTTCCCCAATGGGACTATACAGCAGTTTCAGACTTGATTTTATCTATGTCATTTTCGAAATTTTTTTGGGGCCCCTCCTTATCTTTTGCATACTCGTTTTTTTGGGTCTGACTAATCTCCTTTTTTTCCCATTCTCTAGCACACTTAATTTTTTCCTCCCTGCACCTTTGGGTAAACCAAGGGCCCTTATGGATTTCCCCAAATTTTTGTTGCCCTTGCGAAAAAACCCTTTTTCCCCTGCTGCCTTGTTTTTTTGTTATGTATTCCATCATTTCATTTACTAAATTTTCCCCTTCCCTTTTTTCCCCCACTGAACCCCCCGGGAAGTTCCCCCATCCCCGTGTAGTCCCCTTTTTATATTTTGGGGTTTTCCCCATTCAACTCCTGTTGCCCTCTCCCCCTTTTTTTATGTACTCAAAGCTCAGAACCACATGGTCCCCGGTTTTTCCCCGGGTCCCCCCCTATGTGATGTCCTAAAATTTGACTGCTCGGGGTTTAACACGAGGTCCAGCCTTGCTTCCCCCTCCCTCCCCCTCTCTGGTAGTGCCCCTGACATTTTTGGTGCAAAAGGGTTTTTCCATTCCAAATCCATCTTTTTTGGGTCTCCATGTTTTTGGCCCCCCTTATCTCCATTTTTTCCCCAAACGATCCCCTTTTGGGGGTTTAAGCCCCCTTTTTAAAGAAATTTTTTCTCTGCTCAGTGAGCTCTTTTCCCTTTCCTCAGTCAGTGTGTCCACCATTGCTCTGTTGCCCCTTTCTCCTCTCTTGGCCCCCCGCAGTTCTGTGGTGGGTTATATATCCTGCAATGGCTACCTTATGTTCCCCCGACTGGTTTTACCTACTATGTAGTCCCTTTCACTAATCCCCGGGGGATGCCTTATATTTCCTCAAATCTCCATTGGTTCCCTTTTTGGCAAATTTACCCCCCCCCCTCTACTCCTTCTATCTTTCCTCAGGGTCTGACATCCCAGTGGGGAAAATTTCATCTGTTATTGCCCCCAGTGAGTTTCGTTTGTGACTGCTATGATGTCTGGGGGCCCTTTTTGATTCTTTTTTCCCCCTTCCTCATATTTATTTGTTATTTGTCCCCTTTTTTGTACCAAACCTTCAACTTTTTTTCTAAAACTGTGGTCCCGGGGGGGAAAAATTTGGGGTTAGAGCAAACCCCGGGGGGCCTATGGGGGTTGCGGGGGGGGTGGGGTTTTTTATGGGGGGGGGGGGGGTTTTTGATGGGGGGTGGGGGTGGGTTTTTTATAGGGGGGGGGGGAAGGTCCCATAGGGGGGTTTTTTTTTAGGGGTTTTGGGGGGGTGATGGGGGGTGGAGACAGAAGGAACAGGGGGGTTTTTTTTAGGGGTTGGGGTTGCTGTGGGGGGGGGGTTTTTTGGGGGGGGGTGGGGACAGAAGGAATGGTGTTTGGGGGGGGTTTAAGTTGTTCAGTTTCCTTGAGGTTGTCATGGTTATCCTTCTGCGGGGGATTCTGGGGGTGTGTCTTCCCTTCTACCCTGGGTTCCCCCTTTTTTTCTTTGGCATTTCCTCTCGTTCCTTCTTTCGTCTTTGTATCCTCTCGTTCGGGAACATCCTTTCCTCTGGTGTTCTGTCTCGATCGAGGACACCCTCTGGTTTTGTTCTCTCTCAGTCGTCTTTCCCCCCCAGGATCATGGATCGAGCTGATTCTGCCTTTAAAAATTTCTTTGAGACCCTTTTTTTTTTCCCCCTTATAAACCACCCAATTCCCCGAAAATTTGTCCCCTGGGCCCGGGCACCTTCACCTATTGTTTTTATGATACCTTCAATCTTTTTTCTCCTCCTGTTTTATTTTTTTTGGGGGGATCCCCTTGACTTCCTGGAGCCCATAGAAAAAAATTTACCTCCCCCTTTTTGTCCTCCCCCTGTGTCTCCCATTGCATCCTCTGAGATGTTTTAGTTCCTTCCATTAAATGACCCTTCAACCCCCTTTCCCCGGGTAAAACCCCCATGATCCGTGGTCTGTCCTTCCTGCTCATGTGTTCCTGGCCACTGCTTTTGATTGTTGAAGTCATTTCTTCAAGACCCTCATTTGTTTTAGTGTGCTCCTTGTTTTTCCCGGGCCACACGTGGGTCTGATACGGCCTTTGCATGGAAAAGTTTTTTCTCCCACCCCCCCCCTTTTGGTGTGGGGAAAGGGGGGGGAGTTGTAAGGGGCAGAAAGATGGGGAGAGGAGGGAGGGAGGGGGAAAAAGGGAGAGGATGGTGGTGGAAAGAATGGAAATGGGGCTAGAGGAGAAAAGGTGGAAGGGAGGGGGGGAAAAAGGGAAAAAGAGAGGGAATAATGGGGGGGAAGAAAAAAAAAAAAGAGGGGAAAGAGAGAGAAAAGGGGGAAGTTTGGGGTGTGTGTGTTGGGGATGTGGGGATTTAAAAAGGGAGAGGAAGGGGGGGACAGGATGTGGAGAAAGAGGGGAAGGGGGATGGGGGAAAAAGGGGGTAAAAAAGAGGGAATGAGGGGGGGAAAAAAGGGGAAGGGGGGGGGGGAGGGGGGAAGAAAAAAGAGTGAGCTAAGAGCTGTATCATTTTGGGGAAAAAATGGCGGAAACTTTTCCCCCAAAAAACCACAAAATGATGGTCTCTAGGCACCATAATGGTAATGGGACTCTAGGCACCATGATGGTAACCCCCGGGGCAGTAGTAAATATGAATGGGAGAGTGTTGGTACCTGGGGGGAAATTAATATCGGGGAAAAATTTGACTCCAAACGATCATGAAGAACCACATTAAAAAACTTGCAAACAAGACAGTCGGGGAACTTACAACACTTGACGTATCTTGCATCTGCTTGACAGTAGGGGGGTTTTTAAAATTCTGTATGAGTCACAAGTACCTTTATTTTGCTCCACTTTCTTGGTTTGCCTGCCCTCCCTCTCATCTGCGACTGCTTGACAGAGTAGAGAGCAAGCAAGACCCTCTCATCTCTCCCTGGATCCTGGATAGATCTGTCATTTCAGCAGAGCCTTCAATACAGGAGGAATTTTGGGGGCCTTACTGTTATGTACAAGGCCAACATTGAAAATACCACACTTGGCTCCACTTCGAGGAGGGAGAAGCGCTTCTATCCCCCAAGACGGGAAAAACTGCCCTTCACTCTGGCTGTACCCCTTTCCAGAACATCACTTCATCCCAATCATTTATCCCCAAAGGGTACTCGAGTCTGGAACACATTCGTACAGCATAAGGATGTCAACGAGATAAAGTCATTTGATCAAATGAAAATGTGGTCTATAGATGGCTCCAACTTTCCTGTTCCCTACTTTTTGATTCAAACAACAAAATGCTTTAAAAAGATATGATGTAGGAAAAAAATTCTTTTGCGTCAATAAAGTTAAAAATTTTTAATTTTTAATAGCTTGTCAAAAAGTTAGAATTCTTAACGTCAATAAGGTTAGGATGGAAATAAATGGTATAAAATACCGCCCTTTGGGAAAAAAAAACACATAAGCAGTATAAGGGACCCTTTTTTTGAAACGTTTCCCCCGCAGTGGTTTTTTCAGTTACAGACAGATCTACCGGGGAAAAAGAAACATGGAGATATATATAGGGTTTCAGTCAGGTGGAGAATGCTGGGTCGGGGGGAAAAAGCTGCATGTGAGTTTTAAAAAATAGTGGATAGAAAAATGTGTTAAAAAGGCCCCGTGTACCATTCTTGAGTTCTAGGGGGGATAGCGTTGAAGAAGTTTCTTGGCAATAGGTTCAGCTATGTTGTAGAACCCCTTGTTCGGGGGGAAGTTTTTGGATATACAGATGAGTGATGTTTTTGGTTCTTCGGTATTGCGTTTGTCTTCTTTGGCGATGAGTCGTTTCAGTTGATTAAATGGTTGTGTAAATTTCGGTGTTGAACACAGGCATTTCTTGAGCCCAGATCTGCCTGCGTACGGGGGTTTTTAAAAGGGTGTTTGTAGGTCTCGGATGTTTCGCCAACGTATAATTTGCTGCAGCCTTACAAAAAAGGGTTTTTTACCCCCGCCGTGGATTGGCTTTTCCTGTCTGTTACTGGTAATGCCCCTTTAAAGGTGGTGGATGTGGAGGTGGATACTGGAATGGGTTTTAAAAAAAAGTTGGAAACTTGTTTGGAAATGGAGTTGGTGGGAAGGACTATGTATCTCTTCTCAGCAGTGTCCCCTTTTGGGTGTGTTGAAGTGTTTAATGCCCGTCGTCTGCAGCCTAATGAAGTGACGAAAAGTTTTGGGAAAAAAAACTTGTTCAATGAGGGACTTCTTGGAACTCACTCTGCAGATTCTAGTGGCGCAAAAAGCTATAATTACACCACTTTTAATTTTGGTGTCGTGGTGGGTAAAGGGGAGAAGATCTTTTTTGGGAGGTTTTCGATAATTTTAAAAACGAAGTTCATGGTCAGTTTGGGGAGAAAACAAAAAGGAAAGGAAGGTTTGTCATTCTTCTTCAGTTTGGATTGATGGCTCAACCGGTTGGGTTTTCGTGTTGAATTGAAGTTGAAGGTCTGGGAGTTATGATGAGAATGTCGTCAACATAAAAAAAGGTGAAAGGGGGAATAATAGTGGAAAATGCTCGGCTTCCAAATGTTCCATATAGGTTCGGCAAATTTTTTCGTGACTGTATCCAAGAAATGGTGTTACCAAGATCTACTCCTCCTCAAATTGCCAACATTAAACCTCCTTTCTCCGAAACTGCACGAACCCTTGAAGAGTGCAGATGACCGAACCCTACAAAAAACTTTATCCAAGCCAGGACACTAGGCACGACAGGGGATAACATGAACAGACGCACCGCCGAAATTATTCGCGCAGAGTTACCACCAAGTTCACAAAAATCAGATTTAGGAAACCCCAAACTCTCTGGAAATTCTCAGGGGAAAAAAGTTTAGGAAGACCAAAATTTTAAAATCTTTCAACTGTCCACTGAAAACCACAGAAACAAAACCCCAGCAGGTCTCAAATTTGCAACAGGAACCAAACCAAAACAAGACCTCAATTTCTCGAAAAAAACTCAGACACAATGACCCTTTCCATTTCAAGGCATCATCTCAGCAGCCATTCCCACAGTACCCCAGTCATACCTCGGACGTTTTGCACTTAAAACTTTAGCAGAAGACACGACCATCAGGGACCACCGCTGATAAAGGAGGTGGTGTCGTAATCTTGAACACTGACGATTACAGGAACAAAATGCTTAATCTACTTAATGACCCAGATACCTACAAACCTCTCACTACTAATCAAGTGGACAACCTCACCAAAACATTTCTTCACAAGACTCGCCGCATTCTGGGAATCAGAACTAGGAAAAAACTTCACACACCATTCCCCAACCCCAGACCTGCCAGAATGTACGGTCTGCCAAAACTCACAAACCAGGTATCCCATTGAGGCCCATTCCTCGGGAATAGGCAGTGCTCCCCACCAAATCTCAGGAATTCTCGCTAAACACCTCTCAAACTTTTGGGCACCATCAGTCCAACACATCTCAAACACTCTGGTGACCTTCTCAATCGCATTCCAACATCAACATCAGAAACAAGAAACTCTCCAGCCTTGATGTAACATCCCTATTCACCAAAGTACCTACTACACAAGCTATCGATCTCTTGCGCAGGAAAATTGACGACTCGCTTGATCTTCCTCTTCCAGCCAGCGATTTCATCGACCTTGTTGAACTATGTGTGGCTTACATGTTTCTCTTTCGAAAACCAACTCTTTCAGCAAACTTTTGGACTACCCATGGGATCGCCACTTAGTGCCGTCCTTGCGAACCTATATATGGAACATTTGGAAGCCGAGCGATTTTCCACTATTATTCCTCTTCTGTCACCTGGCTTCGTTATGTTGCCGACATTCTCATCATAACTCCCAGACGCTTCAACGTTCAAGCTCTCCAACACGAACTCAACCAGGTTGAGCCATCAATCCAGTTTACACTAGAAGAAGAAGTCGACAACATCTTCCTTTTCTTGATGTTCTTCTCTGCAAAGCTGACCATGAACTTCGTTTTAAAGTCTATCGAAAACCTACCAATCAACACGATCTTCCACTCTACTCTCACCACGACACCAAAATTAAACGTGGTGTAATTAATTTTTCCGCACTCAATCTGCAGTGAGTTCCTTGAAGAAGAATGCCCTCATTGAACAAGTTTTCCAAACTTCACTATTCTCGTCATTCATTAGAGACTGCAGACGACGGGCATTAAACATCTTCAACACACAGAGAAGACACTGCTGAGAAGAGATACATAGTCCTTCCCAACTCCATCCAAACAAGTTTCCAACATTTTTTAAGACCTCATTCCAGTATCCACCTCCACATCCACCACCATCAAGGACATTACCAGTAACAGACAGGAAAAGCTTCAATCCACGGCAGGGGTATACACAATCCCTTGTAATGGCTGCACAAATTATACGTTGGCGAAACATCCAGAGACCTACAAACACCTTTCAGAACACCAGTACCAGGCAGATCTGACGACTCAAGAAATGCCTGTGTTCAACACCGAAATTTACACAACCATTTAATCAACTACAGAAACGCAAGACTCATCGCCAAAGAAGACAACACGCAATACCGAAGAATCCTAGAATCATCACTCATCTGTATATCCAAGAACTTCAACCAGAACAACGCTTCTACAACATAGCTGAACCTATTGCCAAGAAACTTCTTAACGCTATCCCACCTAGAACTCAAGAATGGTACACTGCAGGTCCTTTAAGTCACACTATGTTTTTAACTATCACACTACTTTTAAGACTCACATGCAGCTTTCTCCACCTGACCCAGCATTCTCCACCTGACTGTACCCTATATATATCTCCATGTTGCTCATTTTCCAGGTAGATCTGTCTGTGACTCGATAAAGCCCACTGCGTGGGCGAAACGTTGTCAATAAAGGATCACATTATACTGCTTATGTGTTTATTTTTCCAAGGTTAGGGATCCTTAACCTAACCTTGTCAAACCCTAAGTAACATAAAGAAAGAGAGAAGAGAGAATATACGGAGTGTAGGGAAATGTATGGGTAAGTGCTATCTAGTCACAGTGAGGTGGCAATTGCTTTGTATGTGTATGTACTCACCTAATTGTTTTTGCAGGGGTCGAGACGTGTGTATTTGTGTGAGCGTTATTTTTAGACGTATGTGCGCGTTATGCATGCTTGTGAGCGCTCAGAATCTATGCAAGGTGCATGCCCATGTGATTCACTGTCCTGATTTTTATCTGATGCTGACCCATCCTCCTACACGTTAGTACCTTCTATGTTCAAAATAATCGTCGGGTCCTGATGAGCTTTTGCAAGGGTTTTAAGGAATGCAAAATGAAACTCTGTGAACCATTACTAACATTTTTAATTTATCTCTTCAAACAGGTGTAGTGTCTGATATGTGGAAGATGGCTAATGTAATTCCTATTTTTAAAGCAGGGGACAAGTCACTACCGTCAAATTACCGCCCAATAAGCCTTACCTCAATTGTAGGCAAATTACTAGAGTCAATTATAGCTGATATTATTAGAAGCCATCTAGATAACCATAAATTGATTAATGAGACTCAGCATGGATTCACGAGGGGCCGTTCCTGCCTATCTAATTTATTAACCTTCTTCAGTAAAGCTTTTGAGGCTGTTGATCATGATAAAGAATTCGATATTGTTTATTTAGACTTTAGTAAGGCTTTTGATAGAGTACCGCACCAGAGACTGTTAAAGAAAGTGGCAGCTCATGGCATTGGGAAAAGTGTTATCATGGATCGGTCATTACTCACCAATAGGAAGCAGAGAGTGTGCATAAATGGGGTTAAATCCGAATGGGGACTTGTAACAAGTGGTGTTCCACAGGGATCAGACTTAGGCCCGTTGTTATTATAATATATATCAACGACCTTGACGAGGGAATTACTAGTGATATGGCAAATTCGCCGACGACACGAAGATAGGTAGGATAATTGATTCAAACATTGATGTCATAGAACTTCAGAAAAGTGCAGATGCAGTTCAATGTAGATAAATACAAGGTTCTGAAGCTCGGAGTGTCCACTCAAGCACTTATAAGTTAATTAACGTAGAACTTAGCCATACAGATTGCGAGAAGGACTTGGGGGTGATGGTAAGCAGCAACCTTAAACCAAGACAGCAATGCCTAAGCGTACGTAATAAGGCAAATAGATTACTGGGATTTATATCAAGAAGTGTTAGCAACAGAAGTCCAGAGGTTATATTACAGCTTTATACATCATTAGTAAGGCCTCACCTAGATTACGAAGCTCAGTTCTGGTCTCCATATTACAGAATGGACATAATTCGTTAGAAAACATTCAGCGTAGAATGACTAAATTAATACATAGCATTAGAAATCTTCCTTAGAAAAGATTGAAGACCCTTAAATTACATTCACTTGTAGACGTAGAATGAGGGGAGACATGATCGAGGTATAAAAATGGAAAATGGGTATTAATAAAGGGGATATAAATAAGGTCTTGAGGGTATCTCTCCAAGAGAGAACCCGCAATAATGGATTCAAGTTAGATAAGTTTAGATTTCGAAAGGATATAGGAAAGTATTGGTTTGGAAATAGGGTAGTTGATGAGTGGAACAGTCTGCCTAGTAGGGTTATTGAAGCAAGGACCTTGGGTAGTTTTAAATTTAGGTTGGACAAATTCATGAGTGAGAGAGGTTGGATTTGAGTATGAATTACACATGAGTAAATAAAATGATCAAAGCTTATTTCTTGGGTAGCATTGAAAATTAGGTTGAACAAATGTTCTGTTAGTGGGGTGGAATGTGAAGGACATGCCTAGTATGGGCCAACGGGCCTGCTGCAGTGTTCCTCCTTTCTTATGTTCTTATGTTCATCCTTCTATCTAGAATTCCTACTTCTAGATTCCTAGCTGCCTAGTGTGTGTGTGAGAGTGAGATGTGCCCGGAAAAAAAAAACTCCTCGCTTGGCCAATTTACCTATCAATGATACTAAGTCTCCTCTCTTCTAAAAGTGCCTGAAGAAACTGCAGATACCGATACATCCATAGTCAAAACATAATCAGGTAGAATTAAAATATTCATCATGAACTTCACATCACAACATAAGCATTCAGAGTGAGAACATTAGCAATGTACTTACTGTCACAACAAATACAGTCAGGGTGAGAACACTCGTAGTGTCTGAGAGGGTTAGTGCAATTCTCTTGTCCATGCAGATGCCCGGACATTCAGTAGTGTTGGTACATGTGGTCATGCGTGAAGTACACACCTGCAGCCAGTGTTACCACATACTCCCACATCACGCTCCTTACTCGCACATAAAGTCCGGCACACTCCATGCCCGTCATCACACAAAGTCTGAGCATTACACTCTGTTGAAGAACACTCTTGGAACATATAGAAGATCAAATATGTGAATATGTTAAAGGTCACACAAAATATAAAGACGAAAATACATGAAATAAGTTGAAGAACTAATATGGAAGAAATATTGAAGGTTTATGAAATAGTGAATAATTTAAAATATCTAAAAAAAAATAATTAACAAATCTTTTAAATCGCCCAAAAACGTGCTTTGCTATTTAAAATAAATATATGTACGTTCTATTTTACCAGCAAAACTTTATAGACAACATCTCTACTTAGGAATTTTTAAAATCAAAGTTGCACTTATTATTCTTGATATAATTAGAATTTGATTAATAATTTGATTAATAATTCCCCCAAAATGCTGATGTCTTTGTATATAAAATTCTAAAAAATAATAAAATTTATCATGATCAAACTGGGAAAAGCCTTGAACAAAGAATATAACAACATAAATATATCATTAGAACTGGACAAATGTCTAGTCCTCTGTTTATTAATGTGAGAGATAACACACAAAGTTAGATATAGTAACTTATCGTAACTTGGGTCTGAGTGATAGAAGACATTCGTGGATTTAAGAATATCCCGAAATACACAGGTTTAGATAAGTGAACTATCACACACAGCAACATAGAGGTGATGGCGACTGTTATACATAGCAGCAAATGTCAGTTGCCTAGGATAACCCAAGTCATTTCTAATGACAGAAGACATTCAGGCTTTTTAGTAAGTACATCTAGGAATACTTAGGACGTGTTGATAAGCCTCTGTATGGAGAAGGGTTTGTAAATATTAAGAGATGAGTTAAACAAGTAGGGATATTTGTTGGAATATTCTGGAACATTCTCTAACGTATAGTAGTACTGGAGTATACCTGGAAAAGTTCCGGGGTCAACGCCCTCGGCCCGGTCTGTGACCAGGCCCGGTGACAAGCATAACTGACTCGTATATTAAAACAAAGTTACATAAAACTTGAGTGTGTAGGTGCATTAACCACTTAGGTAACATGATTATCACTCTTCCATATTAGTAAAGCCTTTTCCCTTACATATGCAGAACTTTTGTCAGTGCTGATAGACTTTACACATCGTCTCTAGACTCAGGGACAGATTACCTCAAACTTAATCCTCATATTTTCCACAGTTTCTCCTGTATTGGACTGAAGAACAACTGATTGACGACAACTTCCACAGTAAAGATTCCCATGTGTTATACATGAGTTGTATTAGTTAACTTGTTGTTTTATTAATTTACTTGTTGGTTTACTAGTCTGCTTGTTGGTTTATTAGTCTGCTTGTTGGTTTATTAGTCTACTTGTTGGTTTATTAGTCTACTTGTTGGTTTATTAGTCTACTTGTTGGTTTATTAGTCTACTTGTTGGTTTATTAGTCTACTTGTTGGTTTATTAGTCTACTTGTTGGTTTATTAGTCTACTTGTTGGTTTACTAATCTACTTGTTTGTTTATCAGTATACGTGTTGGTTTATTAGTCTACTTGTTGGTTTATTAATCTACTTGTTGGTTTATCAGTCTACGTGTTGGTTTATTAGTCTACTTGTTGGTTTATTAGTCTACTTGTTGGTTTATTAGTCTACTTGTTGGTTTATTAATCTACTTGTTGGTTTATCAGTATACGTGTTGGTTTATTAGTCTACTTGTTGGTTTATTAATCTACTTGTTGGTTTATCAGTATATGTGTTGGTTTATTAGTCTACTTGTTGGTTTATTAGTCTACTTGTTGGTTTATTAGTCTACTTGATGGTTTATTAGTTTACTTGTTGGTTTATTAGTCTACTTGTTGGTTTATTAGTCTACTTGTTGGTTTATTAGTCTACTTGTTGGTTTATTAGTCTACTTGATGGTTTATTAGTTTACTTGTTGGTTTATTAATCTACTTGTTGGTTTATCAGTCTACGTGTTGGTTTATTAGTCTACTTGTTGGTTTATTAGTCTACTTGTTGGTTTATTAGTCTACTTGTTTGTTTATTAGTCTACTTGTTGGTTTATTAGTCTACTTGTTGGTATCCTAAATCAGTCTGACACAGCAACATCTTAAAATCATGGAACTAAGAATTCGTCTATTATTCCAACGTATGACTAATTATTGTAAAAGTGTTATAGAGGACCATTGCTTGCTTCCGTAGCGTCTTAGAGTCTGAGTTTAAGGTGATGAAGGAGGATATTCTGTCAGTAGTGACATCACAGCTAGCCAGGAGCCTATCTATAACATAGCTGGGTTTATCTAAGTATACTACTGAATACTTGTGTAGTATACTTAGATAATCCTAGCAATGTTATAGATAGGCTCCTGACTAGTCTATGCCTAGCGTAGAAGTGAGAAGGAGGCCTCTAGCTAGCCGGTCACGTGTGAGGGCTCGTGACGTCCAGTTAGCCAGGAGCCTATCTATAAAAGTTCTACTTCTCAAAGAGGAAAAAAAGAAACTAAAAATTCACCCGGATTAGTATAGCAATAAATGTGAGGTGGTTGTGGCTAGTGAAAGTAAACAGATTAGCAGCAGCAAGAAACAAATTAGCAGCAGCTACAAGGGAAAGAGGTTTTCAGTTAATAAAGAATCATCAAAGAGAGAGTTTAAAGAGCATATCTGAAAGTAGGAAATACCTTCCCGAATGGGCTTCAATGGGCAGTGAGGCTAGACGTACCACTAACTCCTTTGCTAATAAAAGTAGGAATACCTTGTGGCCGGTGAAAAAATTGAATATGCTTTCTGTGACAGAGATGGGAAGGTGAGACAGAGAGTGTGTTTCCCAGGAGGTGGTGTTGGTGACATAGTCAACAGGCTGGATAATATCCTGTCAGGTAATGGAAACAAGCCCATTATCTGTCTCAATGCTGGTGGAAACGACACTGGAAAGGACAGGAGACATGAGTTACTACATAAGTACAGGGCAGCTATAGATTTAATTAGGTATAAGGGAGAGGTCGCCATCATATGTAGCCTAGACATAAGTAATAAAAGGATGTCTTTGGAAATTGGTGCAAATTGATGGCTAGAAAGGTACTGAAAAGAACTTGCAGTCCATCAGAGATTTAAACTGTTGCATTAGACACGATATAAAAGTGAAAGCGACGGGCACTGAATCTGTTTGGATACAGGTTCTCGAGAGACGTGAAAAACTAATCTTGGGTGTTATTTACAGGCCTCCAAACCTTGATAAACAATGCTGTAAACTTCCATGGGACGAAATTATGAAAATGTTGTGTTAATGGGAGACTTTAAGTTTAGACTAATTAAATGGAGCAATTTGACAGGAAATCGTAAGTCTAGGGACTTTCTTGATACGATCCAGGATTGTTTTTTTAGCACAGTTAGTGACAGAACCAACTAGAGGAAAATAACCTGCTTGACTTGGTTCTTTCCAACAAGGAATCACTAACTAATAATAATGAGGTTAATGATGGGTTATAGTAAGTGTTTATGCACCTGGAGAAGAGAGAAGTGTAGAGAGAGAGAGATTTTGGGAAATGTTGTGTGAGTGTGTGGGGAGTTTTGAACCAAGTGAGAAGTAATTGTGGTTGGGGATCTTAATGCTAAAGTGGGTAAAAATGATGTGGAGGGAGTAGTTGGTAAATTTGGGGTGCCAGGGGTAAATGTAAATGGGAAACCATTAATTGAGCTATGTGTAGAAAGACGTTTGGTAATAAGTAATACATATTTTATGAAAAGAGGATAAATAAATATACAAGGTATGATATAGCACGTAAGGAAAGTAATTTGTTGGATTATGTATTGGTGGATAAAAGGTTGATGGGTAGGTTTCAGGATGTACATGTTTATAGAGGGGCAACGGATATATCGGATCATTATTTAGTTGTAGCTACAGTTAAAGTAAAAGGTAGATGGGACAAAAGAAAATGGCAACAGCAAGTAAGAGAGGTAAAAGTGTATAAACTAAGGGAGGAGGAAGTTAGGGTGAGATATAAGCAACTATTGGCAGAAAGATGGGCTAGTGCAAGTATGAGTAGTGGGGGTTGAAGAGAGTTGAGATAGTTTTAAAAATGCAGTATTAGAATGTGGGGCAGACGTTTGTGGCTATAGGAGGGTGGGTGCAGGAGGAAAGAGGAGTGAGTGGTGGAATGGAGAAGTAAAGGGTGTGATAAAAGAGAAAAAGGTAGCTTATGAAAGGTTTTTACAAAACAGAAGTGTTAATAGAAGAGCAGAGTATATGGAGAGTAAAAGAAAGGTGAAGAGAGTGGTGGGAGAGTGCAAAAGAAGAGCGGATGAAAGAATGGGAGAGGCTCTGTCAAGAAATTTGCTGAAAACAAGAAAAATTTTGGAGTGAGATAAACAAGGTAAGAAAGCCTAGGGAACAAATGGATTTGTCAGTTAAAAACAGAGGTATTGGGTAGATGGCGGAATATTTTGAGGAACTTTTAAATGTCGATGAAAAAAGGAGGCGCTAATTTCATGTACTGGCCAGGGAGGTACAACATTGTTTAGGAGTGAAGAAGAGCAGGATGTAAGTGTGGGGAAGGTACGTGAGGCATTACGTAGAATGAAAGGGGTAAAGCAGCTGGAATTGACGGGATCATGACAGAAATGTTAAAAACAGGGAGGGGATATAATGTTGGAGTGGTTGGTATTTTTGTTTAATAAATGTATGAAAGAGGGAAGGTACCTAGGGATTGGCAGAGAGCATGTATAGTTCCTTTTATAAAGGAAGGGGATAAAAGAGAGTGTAAAAATTATAGGGGAATAAGTTTACTGAGTATACCAGGTAAAGTGTATGGCAGGATATTATTGAAAGAATTAGAGGTACGACAGAGAGTAGGATTGCAGATGAGCAAGGAGGCTTTAGAGTGGGTAGGGGATGTGTAGATCAAGTGTTTACAGTGAAGCATATATGTGAACAGTGTTTAGATAAATGTAGAGAAGTTTTCATTGCATTTATAGATTTAGAAAAGGTATATGAAAGAGTGGATATAGGATCAATGTGGCAAATGTTGCAAGTGTATGGAATAGGTAGTAAGTTACTGAAGGCTGTAAAGAGTTTTATGAGGATAGTGAGGCTCAGGTTAGGGTGTGTAGGAGAGAGGAGATTACTTCCGGTAAAAGTAGGTCTTAGACAGGGATGTGTAATGTCACCATGGTTGTTTAATATATTTATAGATGGGATTGTAAAAGAAGTAAATGCTAGGTGTTGGGGAGAGGGTGGGGTTAAATTATGGGAATTAAATGCAAAATGGGAGATGATACAGTTACTTTTGCTGATGATACTGTGCTTATGGGAGACTCTAAGAAAAGTTACAAAGGTTAGTGGACGAGTTTGGGAGGGGGTGTAAAGGTAGAAAGTTGAAAGTGAACATAGATAAGAGTAAGGTTATGAGGGTATCAAACGATTTAAAAAAGAAAAATTGGATATCACATTGGAGAGAAGGATTATGGAAGAGGTAAATGTTTTCAGATATTTGGGAGTTGACGTGTCAGCGGATGGGTTTATGAAGGATGCGTTTAACCATAGAATTGATGAAGGAAAAAAGGTGAGTGGTGCGTTGAGGTATCTGTGGAGACAAAAACGTTATCCATGGAGGCAAAGAAGGGAATGTACAAAAGTATAGTGGTACCAACACTCTTATATGGGTGTGAAGCATGGGTTGCAAATGCTGCAGCGAGGAGGAGGTTGGAGGCAGAGGAGATGTCCTGTCTAAGGGCAATGTGTGGTGTAAATATTATGCTCAAAATTCGGAATGTGGAAATTAGGAGAAGGTGTGGAGTTAATAAAAGTATTTGTCAGAGGGCTGAAGAGGGTTGTTGAGGTGGTTTGGTGAGAATGGATCAAAGTAGAATGACTTGAAGAGCGTATAAATCTGTAGGGAAAGGAAGGGGGGTAGGGTCGTCCTAGAAAAGGTTGGGGAGGGGTAAAGGAGGTTTTGTGGGCGAGGGGCTTGGACTTCCAGCAAGCATGTGTGAGCGTGTTAGATAGGAGTGAATGGAGACGAATGGTTTTTGGCACCTGACGAGCTGTTGGAGTGTGAGCAGGGTAACATTTTGTGAAGGGATTCAGGAAAACCAGTTAATTGATTTAGTTGGTCTTGAGTCCTGGAAATGGGAAGTACAATGCCTGCACTTTAAAGGAGGGGTCTGGGATAGTGACAGCTGAGAGGGACTATTCTCAGCTGTCGTATCTGAGCTCCTCTGCAAAGATAGTGATTATGTATGAGTGAGGGGAAAGTGTTGAATGATGATGAAAGTATTTTCTTTTTGGGGATTTTCTTTCTTTTTGGGTCACCCTGCCTCGGTGGGAGACGGCCGACTTGTTGAAAAAAAAAAAAAGGTGAGCTTGGGAAAAGGTATCACACATCACTCAGTTTCAATACATCCTTGACTTTTGCTTGACTGATTTAACAGGGCTGAACTGGTATGACCTAGCAGGTCATTACATTGTGGATCAGGTAGGAGGTGATGGTTGTATATTATGACCTTTTTATAAGCGGAGTTCAAACTGCCCTGGCAACTTATGTTCAAAATAGGGAAATTAGATTAAACCAAAATGACCCTAAATGTATAAATAATAGATTAAATCATCTCATAGGTCAAAAGAGAGGCATTTATAGGCGAATAGCAGGAGTAGATGGGCACTTAAGAAACCAATAAATTAAATTTAAAAGATAGTAAAAAAAGAAAAATAAGAAAATTCAAAAGATTTTTTGAAGCTAAAGTTGCAAGGGTCTGGAGATTAACCCAAAAGGTTTTTTTCAGGGATATAGTAGTAGGATCAGGGACAAGCATATAGTAGTAAGATCAGGGACAAGCATATAGTAGTAAGATCAGGGACAAGCATATAGTAGTAGGATCAGGGACAAGCATATAGTAGTAAGATCAGGGACAAGGATATAGTAGTAGGATCAGGGACAAGCATATAGTAGTAAGATCAGGGGCAAGCATATAGTAGTAAGAGCAGGGACAAGCATATAGTAGTAGGATCAGGGACAAGCATATAGTAGTAGGATCAGGGACAAGCATATAGTAGTAAGATCAGGGACAAGCATATAGTAGTAGGATCAGGGACAAGCATATAGTAGTAAGATCAGGGAAAAGCATATAGTAGTAAGATCAGGGACAAGCATATAGTAGTAGGATCAGGGACAAGCATATAGTAGTAAGATCAGGGACAAGCATATAGTAGTAGGATCAGGGACAAGCATATAATAGTAAGATCAGGGACAAGCATATAGTAGTAAGTTTAGGGACAAGCATATAGTAGTAAGATCAGGGACAAGCATATAGTAGTAAGATCAGGGACAAGCATATAGTAGTAAGTTCAGGGACAAGCATATAGTAGTAAGATCAGGGACAAGCATATAGTAGTAAGTTCAGGGACAAGCATATAGTAGTAAGATCAGGGACAAGCATATAGTAGTAAGTTCAGGGACAAGCATATAGTAGTAAGATCAGGACAAGCATATAGAAGTAAGATCAGGGACAAGCATATAGTAGTAAGATCAGGGACAAGCATATAGTAGTAAGATCAGGGACAAGCATATAGTAGTAAGATCAGGGACAAGCATATAGTCGTAAGATCAGGAACAAGCATATAGTAGTAAGTTCAGGGACAAGCATATAGTAGTAAGATCTGGGACAAGCATATAGTCGTAAGATCAGGAACAAGCATATAGTAGTAAGTTCAGGGACAAGCTTATAGTAGTAAGATCAGGGACAAGCATATAGTAGTAAGATCAGGAACAAGCATATAGTAGTAAGGTCAGGGACAAGCATATAGTAGTAAGATCAGAGACAAGCATATAGTAGTAAGATCAGGAACAAGCATATAGTAGTAAGATCAGGGACAAGCATATAGTAGTAAGATCAGGAACAAGCATATAGTAGTAAGATCAGGGACAAGCATATAGTAGTAAGATCAGGGACAAGCATATAGTAGTAAGTTCAGGGACAAGCATATAGTAGTAAGATCAGGACAAGCATATAGTAGTAAGTTCAGGGACAAGCATATAGTAGTAAGATCAGGGACAAGCATATAGTAGTAAGATCAGGAACAAGCATATAGTAGTAAGATCAGGGACAAGCATATAGTAGTAAGATCAGGGACAAGCATATAGTAGTAAGATCAGGGACAAGCATATAGTAGTAAGATCAGGGACAAGCATATAGTAGTAAGATCAGGGACAAGCATATAGTAGTAAGATCAGGGACAAGCATATAGTAGTAAGATGAGGAACAAGCATATAGTAGTAAGATCAGGACAAGCATATAGTAGTAAGTTCAGGGACAAGCATATAGTAGTAAGATCAGGGACAAGCATATAGTAGTAAGATCAGGGACAAGCATATAGTAGTAAGATCAGGGATAAGCATATAGTAGTAAGATCAGGGACAAGCATATAGTAGTAAGATCAGGGACAAGCATATAGCAGTAAGATCAGGGAAAAGCATATAATAGTAAGATCAGGGACAAGCATATAGTAGTAAGATCAGGGACAAGCATATAGTAGTAAGATCAGGGACAAGCATATAGTAGTAAGATCAGGGACAAGCATATATTAGTAAGATCAGGGACAAGCATATAGTAGTAAGATCAGGGACAAGAATATAGTAGTAAGATCAGGGACAATAATATAGTAGTAAGATCAGGGACAAGCATATAGTAGTAAGATCAGGGACAAGCATATAGTAGTAAGATCAGGGACAATAATATAGTAGTAAGATCAGGGACAAGCACATAGTAGTAAGATCAGGAACAAGCATATAGTAGTAAGATCAGGAAACAGCATATAGTAGTAAGATCAGGACAAGCATATAGTAGTAAGATCAGGGACAAGCATATAGTAGTAAGATCAGGAACAAGATTATATTAGTAAGATCAGGGACAATCGTATAGTAGTAAGATCAGTGACAAGCATATAGTAGTAAGCTCAGGAACAAGCATATAGTAGTAAGTTCAGGAACAAGCATATAGTAGTAAGCTCAGGTACAAGCATATAGTAATAAGATCAGGAACAAGCATATAGTAGTAAGATCAGGAACAAGCATATAGTAGTAAGCTCAGGAACAAGCATATAGTAGTAAGATCAGGGACAAGCATATAGTAGTAAGATCAGGGACAAGCATATAGTAGTAAGATCAGGGACAAGCATATAGTAGTAAGATCAGGGACAAGCATATAGTAGTAAGATTAGGGACAAGCATATAGTAGTAAGATCAGGGACAAGCATATAGTAGTAAGTTCAGGGACAAGCATATAGTAGTAAGATCAGGGACAAGCATATAGTAGTAAGATCAGGGACAAGCATATAGTAGTAAGATCAGGGACAAGCATATAGTAGTAAGATCAGGGACAAGCATATAGTAGTACGATCAGGGACAAGAATATAGTAGTAAGTTCAGGGACAATCATATAGTAGTAAGATCAGGGACAAGCATATAGTAGTAAGATCAGGGACAAACATATAGCAGTAAGATCAGGAACAAGCATATAGTAGTAAGATCAGGAACAAGCATATAGTAGTAAGATCAGGAACAAGCATATAGTAGTAAGATCAGGGACAAGCATATAGTAGTGAGATCACGAAAAAGCATATAGTAGTAAGTTCAGGGACAAGCATATAGTAGTAAGATCAGGGACAAGCATATAGTAGTAAGATCAGGGACAAGCATATAGTAGTAAGATAAGGGACAAGCATATAATAGTAAGATGAGGAACAAGCATATAGTAGTAAGATCAGGAACAATCATATAGTAGTAAGATCAGGAACAAACATATAGTAGTAAGATCAGGAACAAGCATATAGTAGTAAGATCAGGGACAAGCATATAGTAGTAAGATCAGGAACAAGCATATAGTAGTAAGATCAGGAACAAGCATATAGTAGTAAGATCAGGGACAAGCATATAGTAGTAAGATCAGGGACAAGCATATAGTAGTAAGATCAGGAACAAGCATATAGTAGTAAGATCAGGGACAAGCATATAGTAGTAAGATCAGGGACAAGCATATAGTAGTAAGATCAGGAACAAGCATATAGTAGTAAGATCAGGAACAAGCATATAGTTGTAAGATCAGGGACAAGCATATATAATTAAGCTCAGGGACAAGCATATAGTAGTAAGATCAGCGACAAGCATATAGAAGTAAGCTCAGGGACAAGCATATAATAGTAAGATAAGGGACAAGCATATAGTAGTATGATCAGGGACAAGCATATAGTAGTAAGATCAGGAACAAGCATATAGTAGTAAGATCAGGGACAAGCATATAGTAGTAATATCAGGGACAAGCATATAGTAGTAAGATCAGGAACAAGCATATAGTAGTAAGATCAGGAACAAGCATATAGTAGTAAGACCAGGAACAAGCATATAGTAGTAAGATCAGGGACAAGCATATAGTAGTAAGATCAGGGACAATCATATAGTAGTAAGATCAGGGACAAGCATATAGTAGTAAGATCAGGAACAAGCATATAGTAGTAAGATCAGGGACAAGCATATAGTAGTAAGATCAGGAACAAGCATATAGTAGTAAGATCAGGGACAAGCATATAGTAGTAAGATCAGGAACAGGCAATTAGTAGTAAGATCAGGGACAAGCATATAGTAGTAAGATCAGGAACAAGCATATAGTAGTAAGATCAGGGACAAGCATATACAAACAAACAAACAAACAAACAAATTTTATTTCATTGCAGATTACATGGGTATCGGAAGTTACAATGTAAATTGAGTGCAAGGAGAGCCACTGACATGCCATGGCATTAGGGGCAGCTTATTCTAGTCCTTAAAAACTATGTACTTAATATTAGAGAAATTTATTGAGTTTATTCTAGTTAAAATTATTTTCAAAATTACAATATGAAGAAATTTTACTGTTTAAATTATTATATAATGATATTAGATCTTAGATTGTTACAGGTGTTAAGATTCTTGAATGATAATATGGAATTGAGATTATCTTAAGGAAAATAACATTGAGCATTTTGACATTAACTTATAATATGAGTAGGGGTTACATAATAGTAACATATTATTAAAATTGAGATTATCGTATAGGAAAGTAACAATGAGCATTTTCAAAGTAGTTTATAGCATGATCATTTAGGTTTGGGTGAGTAGGTGGTTTTGAGTTGAGTCTAAATTGATTTTCAGACAAGATTATCTTAATATTTACTGGTAATGAATTCAGATTCTGGGGCCTTTATGTGCATAGAATTTTTACATAGGTTGATA
>WNWK01026274.1:0-27575 GCA_009830355.1 Cherax destructor
ACTCAGAGGAAAAAATGAAAATAAAATAAAGAAGGACAAATACAAGGCAAAAGAAAAGAAAGAAAACCCAGAGGAGAAAGAAGGAAGAGGAGAAGGGGAAGAGATAGAAGGAATCAGGTTAAGTCACGGGTGTTCTGAAGTTTGGAGCATTTAACAATGTAATGGGAGAGGAAAGCATCTACAGAGACAAAGCCAAGGCTAAGATTCATACAGGGAAAGTAGTGTATAAGGGAGGATTCAACCAGACGGTGACTGTGAAAGTTGGACGTAGGGTAGACAGTTTTAGCAGAAGACCAATCAATAGGAAGACTGTGATCTCTGACATGACAGAAAAGAGCATTATTAGTGTGGCCAAGCCTAACACTATTTTTGTGCTCCCTAAGTCTGTCAGAAAGAGATCATCCAGTTTCTCCAAAGTACTGAAGAGGACAGGAGGAGCAAGAAATAGAGTAGACACCAGGAGAATCTATAGAGGGAGGGGAGGTATGAACTAGATTAGTCCTTTGTGTTAGTGTGACTTTGTAAATGGTCCAAGTCAGACCAAAACGTCGTCGTAAGCTCCTCTTTTCTATGTGCGGGTTGTGTGTGTATTGTTCCAGCCACGGTATTGTGCCTTTTTTGTTATTAATGATAATAATGTTTGTGCGGTTATTGTGTTGCATACAATGAGTGTATATATGTACATTGCACCTTACTTTGGTCTCACAGGCCACATAAGTTACTCGAAAAAAAAAAAATATTGGAAAATACAAGAAACCTTCGAATGGGAGTAAAAATAATTTTACCGGGTGAGCGGCATTCGCCGCTGTTGCCATACGCGGCTCATTTTCTGCCAACTTTATGCCTCTATATCTCGGTAAGTACTGATCGCAAAAAAAAAAAAAAAAAAAAAATGAGCTTAAAACAATCAGCAAATTAATCTTAACATTTTGGTAAGAATTTTTTTTTTTCAAATATTTTGCAACACAGAGAGACACTTTAGGATTTGGGGTTGCGGCAGTCAAAGGGTTAATCATTGAAAACTCTCTCCATTTATGTGAATATTCAACTTGCAAGTCTTCCAACCTAGGGGATGGTGATCTGCATGTGTCTTGCTTGGCACATGAGTTGTGTTCTCATTGTCTCCTAGCCATACATACGGTGGATGTGTGTGGGGAATCATGATGTGCTGCCAGTGATGTTAATGAATAAAATTTTGAAGAGTAGATTTCTAGATGTGCATATTTTTAGTGATAGATATATTAAATTATTCTAGGTAGTAGGTTGGTAGACAGCAACCGCCCAGGGAGGTACTACCGTCCTGCCAAGTGAGTGTAAAACGAAAGCCTGTAATTGTTTTACATGATGGTAGGATTGCTGGTGTCTTTTTTCTGTCTCATAAACATGCAAGATTTCAGGTACATCTTGCTACTTCTACTTACACTTAGATCACACTACATATTCATGTACAAGCATATATATACACACACCCCTCTGGGTTTTCTTCTAATTTCTTACTAGTTCTTGTTCTTATTTCCTCTTATCTCCATGGGGAAGTGGAATAGAATTCTTCCTCCGTAAGCCATGCGTGTCGTAAGAGGCGACTAAAATGCCGGAAGCAAGGGGCTAGTAACCCCTTCTCCTGTATATATTACTAAATGTAAAAGGAGAAACTTTCGTTTTTCCTTTTGGGCCACCCTGCCTCTGTGGGAAACGGCCGACATGTTGAAAGAAAGAAGAAGAATATTAAATTATTAACCCTTTCAGTGGCTGTCACATAGATCTACATTATTGATGCCAAAAATCTTGCCCCAAGCAGTGCATGATGGGGAAAAGCTAAACCCTGACCAAGTGTTGGGTTTAAAATAGCAAATTTGAGGTACTTTCTAGGATGGCTTTTATAGTTTTACTGTCTGTTTCTTGGTATTATTTGATAGAATAGAAGACATACAGTGGACCCTCACTATTCGAACACTCCAATACTCACCTTTTATTTAAGTTAATTATTGTAAGTGCTTTTATAAGTGTATTTTTGGGGGGTCTGAAATGGACTAATCAAATTTACATCATTCCTTATGGGAATAAATTCGTTTGGTAACAGCACTTGAACAGCATTCTGGAATGAAGAATGTTCAAATAGCGAGGGTCCACTGTACTACTAAAACAGAGATGATTTGGTTGGTTTCAGGTTCGGTTTTAGCTTGAAACTGGACTCAAAGTACAGTGGTACCTCGACTTACGATATTTTTTCATTCCAGAATGCTGTTCAAGTGCCATTACCAAACGAATTTATCTCCTTAAGAAATGTTGTAAAATAGACTAGTCCTTTTAGACCCCCAAAATTACACTTACAAAAGCATTTAAAAAAATAAACTTACATAAAAGGGTGAGTTTGGGGACCATCGTAAGTCGAGGTACCACTGTAGTTGGAATATTTGAGTTTTGACGATTTTCCTGAAGACGGGTAAAGCAACCCCTCCCTCCCCTCTACACCTCCTGGTGTGTCTTATCATTTTTTAATAGGTCTGACGTAACTAAAGGGATGCCTGTAAACTATAACCAATCATTCCTGGTTATATTTTATAATCTGAGAAACAGGGCAAATATTTGATTTTTTGTGTGATGAATTCAAAATGGAAGGCAAGTGTAATACAGGAGAAGCCTGGGGACATGATTAATGAACAAAGGAAGTGTTTGTTTTGGACTATTTTTAATTTGGAATTTTTAAAATTTTGTAAAGTTGGCCAAATTACCAAATTCTGTGCACTTTATAGGATAGTTCTGACAGTTGATTAGGGAATTTCTTGTGCTCATTCAACATAACAGAAGGCATACTAGCGAAATAGCTAAGAATGTGATCAAATGGAGCAACAGGACTCAAAGTGGGCCCAGACTATTAACTTTGCACCTGCATATTTCTATAAGTTTTTCATCAATTCTGTAGTTTTGGTGTCATTCCCTTCAGAAAAAGATTCTCTACTATTTCAGGGTCTGGACAGTGAAAGGGTCAAATCTTTAAAAAAAAATTGATATGGAATACAGTGGTACCTTGACTTACGAGTTTAATTCGTTCCGTGACCGAGCTCGTAACTCAATTTGCTTGTATATCAAATCAATTTTCCTCATTGAAATTAATTGAAATGCCAATAATCCGTTCCAGCCCCCAGCTCTACGGCTTATTTATCTATCAGAATTGATCTAATATGACATAATAAACACTATAAGTAACATAGAAACATGATACAGTGGTACCTCGACTTACGATGGTCCCCAAACACACCCTTTTATGTAAGTTTATTTTTTTAAATGCTTTTGTAAGTGTAATTTTGGGGGTCTAAACGGACTAGTCTATTTTACATCATTTCTTAAGGAGATAAATTCGTTTGGTAATGGCACTTGAACAGCATTCTGGAATGAAAAAATATCGTAAGTCGAGGTACCACTGTATATGTCTGTACTCTAGAATGAATAAAATAGGCCATAATATGGCGAGTGTCCAGGACCAGTCCGAACATATAAAATCATTACTGTTCCTTCCTATAACGTGTTCTTTGGTCCTGGGTAAGAGAAAACGGAGTTTTTGAGAGGCTAACTGCACTAGATCACTAGTGCAGTGATATATGAATACAGTGGACCCCCAGATTTCATACTGCTCCCAACTCGAACAATTATGTAAGAGTATTTTTGTAAGTGCCTTTGTATGTGTATTTTTGGGGGTCTGAAATGGACTCATGGGAACAAATTTGTTCAGTAACGGCACTCGAATAACCTTCTGGAAAGAATTAGTGATGAAATCCGGGGGTCCACTGTATCTCGGAAGTACATAAGTTATTGACTTATTTCATGAAGCCCACCATTTATTATTGAAGTGAATGCAATAATATTGACAGGAATCATAAAAAAAATTATTGCTTTACAATTGGCTTGTGGAATATTGGAAATATTCCAAATATTTTGGGATTTGTGTGGGAGTAAAGGACAAGATATTTTGCAAATGTCAAAAACTTAGCAACTTTATTTTTTTGTAGAATAACTAAAGATAATTACACGATTACCTCCATTGAGAACATTGCACTAGCATTGTTTTATAAGCACCAAGTCCTAAAACCACCTTTTGTTGTGCCATTTAGGCCGGGGTTCTTGCCAAATGTCATTTTCAGTAAATATTTTTTTTTTCATTAAATATTTTTTTTTTCGCTCGTAACTCGGATTTTGCCTTGCAACTCAAAGCAAAAAATCGACCGAGCGACGACTCGTAAGTCAGAAAACTTGTAAGTTGGGGCACTCATAAGTCAAGGTACCACTGTATTTTTTAAAACAGAATTTTCCAAAGAGAAAATTCTGAGTTTATGTTTGGAAATTTTTTCCAAGTCATAATTTAAAAAATATTGGAAATTTAATATTTACCATTCAGAATGTTTTATAATCTGGACAATCCTAAGCTTCATATGTATTAATCTGAATAAGAGAGAAATCACATTATCTAAATGGTTTAGAATTTGACCAGCAAATTTTTGATGGAATAAAATTGAGAGAGGATAAAATAATGTGGTGATATACTTACTTTAAGATCTGTGTTGAGCACCATAATCTTTTCCGTTGAGATAAAGAGGTCCACTTCCGTGCTAGGTTGTGATTCACCATCTGGGGCCTGTAAAGAGTGCCCTAGTTAACTTACATCATAACTAGATCAAAATATGAAAACTCATTATAACAACTGTTTCTCATAAGATCATAACAGCTATCTGAGCTTACATACAATTTTTCATATCCATGGACAAAATACATTTAAAGGAAAAATTATAGATCGAGTGCATAAACTTCTAAGAAGTTACAAAGCTTAATCCTACTGACATCATTTACGTACTTTTAAACCTACCGAAATTGTTTAGTAGCACCACGTGCAAATGAGTATCTAAATAAATGATGTGAGAAGTGGCTTATAGTAAGTGTTTATACACCTGAGGCCATGATGGAGAGATATTTAAGCAGGTGATAAGCAAATGTTTAGGAAGTATTGCACCAAATGAGTAACTGTTGTGGGGGACCTAAATGTTTAAGTGGGAGAGACTGTTTTAGATGGCATAGTAAGTTTGAAGAGCCAGGAGGTAAATGATAATGGGGCTCCAATCTAACTGAACTATGCATAGAAAGAGGTGCTGATACTGGTGGTCCTGGTAGATTTGGAGCTAATACTGGTGATACTGGTAAAGTTTCTGAGCCTGAGCCAGTCATCAGTACTGGTGCTGGAGGCCCTACTGGTTATAGGGTTTGTGTAGATATTTGTACCTGTGGTAGTACTGGTCATGGTACTATCATTGTTCTGTCTGACTCTGGTAACAGTACTGTTGTTAGTGTTAACTCTGGCTTCAGTACCAGTACTATTGTTAGTGCTAACTCTGGCTCTGGTACCAATACTATTGGTAGTGTTAACTCTGGTACCAGTACTGTTGTTAGTGTTAACTCTGGCTCTGGTACCAATACTATTATTAGTGTTAACTCTGGTACCAGTACTGTTGTTAGTGTTAACTCTGGCTCTGGTACCAGTACTATTGTTAGTGCTAACTCTGACTCTGGTACCAGTACTATTGTTAGTGTTAACTCTGGCTCTGGTACCAATACTATTATTAGTGTTAACTCTGGTACCAGTACTGTTGTTAGTGTTAACTCTGGCTCTGGTACCAGTACTATTGTTAGTGCTAACTCTGACCTGGTACCAGTACTTTGTTAGTGTTAACTCTGGCTCTGGTACCAGTACTATTGTTAGTGCTAATTCTGGCTCTGGTACCAATACTATTATTAGTGTTAACTCTGGTACCAGTACTGTTGTTAGTGTTAACTCTGGCTCTGGTACCAATACTATTGTTAGTGTTAACTCTGGTACCAGTACTGTTGTTAGTGTTAACTCTGGCTCTGGTACCAGTACTGTTGTTAGTGTTAACTCTGGCTCTGGTACCAGTACTATTGTTAGTGCTAACTCTGACTCTGGTACCAGTACTATTGTTAGTGTTAACTCTGGCTCTGGTACCAGTACTATTGTTAGTGCTAACTCTGGCTCTGGTACCAGTACTATTGTTAGTGTTAACTCTGGTACCAGTACTGTTGTTAGTGTTAACTCTGGCACCAGTACTATTGTTAGTGCTAACTCTGACTCTGGTACCAGTACTATTGTTAGTGTTAACTCTGGCTCTGGTACCAGTACTGTTGTTAGTGTTAACTCTGGTACCAGTACTGTTGTTAGTGTTAACTCTGGCTCTGGTACCAGTACTGTTGTTAGTGTTAACTCTGGCTCTGGTACCAGTACTGTTGTTAGTGTTAGCTCTGGTACCGACCCAGAAATTACATCAGTTGAGAACTCAGTCCTGAAATCACATTCAACAGAAACCTGAAACATGCAAATTCCACTCTTGGGTCATCTGCAAATACAGCCCTACCCAGACTACCAAAAACTGAACCTGCATGTATATGTACAAATCCCCAAAACTACTGTAGTCTCTTGAATAAAGACACATACTGCTCCAGGTCCTGCAAGCTCTTTCACCCAAGATGTGCTGTAGTTTAGAAAACCAAGGACACTGGTACAATTTAAACTGTCCAGACTACCACAAGAAAGGTGCGAGGCATATAAAGCCTCATAAACACCAATATGACTATGCAAACTATAATCATACAACCAACAGACATTTTTTAGTATCAGAAAATGCCATGTTGGATTGAAATCAAAGTCAGTGGCAGGCTCACCAGAGCCACAGACACAAAGTTCGACCAACATGCACCCAGCCCAGCAACTAGCAATATATCATCTTTTGTGTTTGCAAATGTACAAGGTCTCAAACCAAGGAAGAACAATAAAATACCATATATCAACAGTTTTCTCATGGAGTCACATGAAATATGAATTCCAGGGTACAACCTATTTAGATACGACCAGAAAACCAGGCTACAAGGGAGGATGGGTCAGCCTGTATGTCTCTGAGTTCCTCATATGCACTCACTGACCATCACTAATGATGTAGTCCAAGTTCTGGCAGTCAAAATAAAAAAACAGAACCTAGTTGTTGTGTTTGTATACAAACCACTGGGTACAACCTCCTAGTACATTGTCTTTGTAACATTTCAAACCCATACCCAAATATCTTGCTGCTGGAGAATTCAATTTGAAATATTAGCAAGAACTGTAATTGAAAAGTCTCTTGAGCTAGCTTGGAGGAACAGTCCCACACAAGAGAATTATTAAACTCTTCTTCTTGCAACACTTTGGCCGTTTCCCACCGAAGCGGGGTGGCCTAAAAGGAAAAACGAAAGTTTCTCCTTTTACATTTAGTAATATATACAGGAGAAGGGGTTACTAGCCCCTTGCTACCGGCATTTTAGTCGCCTCTTATGACGCTCATGGCTTACGGAGGAAGAATTCTGTTCCACTTCCCCATGGAGAAAAATTATTAAACCTCTGCAATAAATTCACTGTAAGCCAGCAGATTACTGAACTAACCAGACTGGGAAACTCTCTAGACCTTAGAGACAGGGAACAAAAAGGAAGTAATGATATTAGAAGAAATCCCAAATATTTCTTCTATGCAAAACTCCAGGGCAAATACCACATCCAGTATAGGGCCATTACTTAAAGGGGATGGAACAAACACTGATGACAATAAAGAAATGAGCGAAATACTGGGGTTGCAGTATGACTCTGTATTCAGTGAATTGCTCACCAATTTACAGATTAATGATCCAAATGAGGTTTTCATGAATGAGACTAAAAACCCTGCCAACATCTCTACATTTCCAATGTAACACTCTCCCAAGTTGACTTTGAAGAAGTCATACATTCTGCTCCAGGCCAAGACTCGTGGAATGCCATACTTATTAAATACACTGTAAGAAAAAACTATCTTGGGTCTTTAGTATTTTGTGGAGGAGTCTGGACACAGGTGTCATCCCAGTTCATTTAAAACCATTGTTACTGCCCCACTTCATAAAGGTGGCAGTAAAGCAACTGCAAAGAACTACAGATCAATAGCCCTAACTTCACACATTATCAAAATTTTTAAATGGGTCCTGAGAAGCAAGACTGCCAATCACATGGAATTCCAACAGTTACACAATCCAGAGCACTGTGAAAGGCAGATGGCTCCTGCCTTTCACAACTGCTATTTCATTATGACATAGTCCTAGATGCTATGAAAGACAAACTAAATGGTGATGCAGTGTACACTGATTTTGCAAAAGGATTCAACAAGTTCAACCATGGTGTGATTGCGCACAAAATTCATACAAAAGGAATAACTGGAAGAGTGGGCAAATGGACAGAACCAAGAAAGTAGTTGTATACAGAGTGGTCAGAGGATGGTACAGTGAAAAGCTGTTCCTCAAGACATGGTAATCATCCCACTTCTGTTTCTCATTTTTATATCCAAAACTGCCATGGGTATAAATCATAGCACCATAACATCCTTTGCTGATGACACCAGAATCTCTATACAATGAAAACAAAGCAAATCTTCAGGTGGATATAAATCAAGTCTTCCAGTGTGCCTCAGACAACATGATGTTTAACAAGGACAAGTTTAAACTGTTCTGTTATGGAAGAAAGAAAGAATTACAGACAGTAATGGAGTGCAGAACAAACTCAAATAATTCAATAAAGCAAAAGTCCCATGTGTGAGACTTAGGAGTAATGATGTCAGAAGATCTCACATACAAGGATCATAACAATGTTGTCATTGCTACCACAAGGAAAAATAATAGGCTAGATAACTAGAACTTTCAGGACAAGAATACTACTGTATACTGATGGCCCCCTTCAAGGCAGGCAAGATTGCTGAGTTAAAAAAAATACAGAGAACCTTCACTTCTCATACACACTCAGTCAAGTACAGTGGTACCTCGAGTTACGATGGTCCCCAAAATCACCCTTTTATGTACCTGGAGTCTACCTGGAGAGAATTCCAGGGGTCAACGCCCCTGCGGCCCGGTCCGTGACCAGGCCTCCTGTTGGACCAGAGCCTGATCAACCAGGCTGTTACTGCTGGCCGCACGCAGTCCAACGTATGAACCACAGCCCGGCTGGTCAGGTACCGACTTTAGGTGCCTGTCCAGTGCCTGCTTGAAGACAGCCAGGGGTTTGTTGGCAATCCCCCTGATGTATGCTGGGAGGCAGTTGAACAATCTTGGGCCCCTGACACTTATTGTGTTGTCCCTCAACGTGCTAGTGGCACCCCTGCTCTTCATTGGGGGGATGTTACATCGCCTGCCGAGTCTTTTTTAAATGCTTTTGTAGGTATATTTTTGGGGGTGTAAAAGGACTAGTCTATTTTACATTATTCCTTATGGGGATAAATTCGTTTGGTAATGGCACTTGAACAGCATTCTCGAACGAAAAAATATCGTAACTCGAGGTACCACTGTATCTGAACTACTGGGAACACTTGAAATTCCTTCAACTGTATTCCTTGGAATGTAGGCAAAAAAAAGTACATAATAATTTACAACAGGAAAATCCTGGGACTGATTCTGAATTTGAACACTGAAATTACTCCATATGACAACCAGAGGCTTGGCAGATCATGCAAAATACCTGCACTAAAAAGCAGGGGTGAACCAGGACACTAAGAGAATACTTGATAAGTATCAGAAGCCCCTGACTCTGCATAAGTGAAATTACCAACAACCTCTGGCAGTCTTCAAGAGGAAACTGGACAAGTTTCTCAAGTCAGTGCCTGACCAGCCAAGCTATGGTTCATAAATGGCATTACACTGGTGCAATGTATGAGATGGAAGTACTGGAAAGATGGAAGGAATATTTGGAGGGGCTGGTAAATGTTGAGAGATGATCATTTCCTAACACAAACTCTCACACATGCACATACAGTGGTACCCCGAGTTTCGGCCATAATTCGTTCCAGAAAGCTGTTCGAGTGCCGTTACCGAACGAATTTGTTCCCATAAGGAATAATGTAAATTAGATTAGTCCGTTTCAGACCCCCAAAAATACACTTACAAAAGCACTTACAATAATACACTTGCATAATTGTTTGAGTTGGGAGCTGTACGAAACTCGGGGTACCACTGTATACTTAAGGATAATTTCTGCTGTAATAGTAAACAGTAATATGATACATGATAAACTGTTTAGTGAGAAATAATGTGAACAAAGTGTATCTAGAAAGTTGGGTTTGCTTATAAAATAAGTATACAGTACCTAAAAAAATAAAAAAAAAATATTGTACCTTTCACAAAATATCATCTAAATACAGTACGTATATAAGGAAGTATCTTCTACAGAAAATACTCAAAGTACCAACTAAAACAAATGTATAATTAAATACTGAAAAAATACGCAACTTTATTTTGCATGCATCGCTAAGAATAAAATACCGTATGTGCTAATAACATCAAGTTTTTCAAGAAGCTAAAAAAGCATATATGTGTAGGCTGCAGTATCGTCTATGAACTACATATAAATTTTTAATGAACTCTTGAAAAACTACAAATACATACACTGTGGACCCCCGAGTTTCGACCACCTCAAAACTCAAACAATTATGTATATGTCATCTTGTTAGTGCTTTTGTAAGTGTATTTTTGGGGGTCTGAAACAGACTAACCTACTTTACATTATTCCTTATAGGAACAAATTTGTTCGGTAATGGCACCTGAACAGCCTTCTGGAATGAAATATGGCCGAAACTTGGGGGTCCACTGTACAGTGGAACCTCGGTTTTTGTGTGCCCTGGTTTTCGTAGGATTCGGTTTTCAACGCCTTCTTTTGTCAAAATTTTGTCCCAGTTTTCGTAAATCCACTCGGTTTTCGTAGAGTTGCTGTACCGAATGCGTCCACCTGCCCGAGCCCATACAAAGCATCCTATGCATTGTGACTCAGTCTGCCTTTGTTTCTTATTGAGTGCGACTGCTAAATAAGCCACCATGGGGCCAAAGAAAGTTCTGAGTGCCAGCCCTTTGATAAAGAAGGCGAGAAACACGATAGAATTAAAAAAAGAACTCATAGCAAAGTACGAAAGTGGAATGATTTGCAAAGTTTTGTGGAGAAATATCACCCTAATAAAGCTGTTGCAAGCCGTGTCTGCAACATGTTCAATGACAATGCCTTGTCCCATTTTAGGCAAATGTTAAAAAGATGCCAGAAACAGACCTCTTTCGACAGATTTTTTGTGCAACAGTGACTCTCAAGCTGGTCCTAGTGCCAGTAAAAGACAAAGAAGGGAAGTAACCCCAGATAGGGCCTTGATACCTGAAGTCCTTATGGAGGGGGATTCCCCTTCCAAACAATAACCTCTCTTCCTCCCTCTCCTCTCCTCGCCATCTTCCATACGCCAACAAGAGTCTTCAATAAAGGTAAAAGTGATGTTAAATGTTCATTTATCCATTTCATTAGTCATTTATATTTATTTCGCATTGTTTGCTGTATGTAAAACTATAGTTATTCTCTATAAAATGTATTTTTTATTAATATTTTTGGGTGTCTGGAATGGATTAATTGGATTTACATTATTTTTTATGAGAAATATTGCTTCAGTTTTCATATGAATTGGTGTTCGTGAGACTTTTTGGAACGAATTAATCACGAAAACCGAGGTTCCACTGTACAAATGTGATAAATGTATGATCAGTCAATGTGACTGACATGAGGGACTCAAGGGTGAGATATGAAAGTCTGAATAATAATGCATGGAAGAAAATATCAACATTTATGATTAATATTACTGTAGTGCATCTTTTAGTGGTATATACAGTGAAAAAGTTTATATCAGCTAAGAGAAAAAGAGAAACAGATGTTATAATTAAAACAATCTCTTGTGGAAATTTTTGAGCAATCTCTCAGACACAAATTCAGTTAAAAAAAAATACTTGTCCAATAATATAGTGTAGTTTACAATTTTTTAAAAGAATATCAGCATTAATAAAAAAAATCAAATTCAAAGCATTTCAATGTTTCAGTATGTAGCATTTAAAATTCATACATACTGTATATGTGTTTCATCTCGGTGAAAAGATAAACGCCAATGATAGTATATCTTGAAGCTACTTATGCTTCAGCAGTTGTTGTACATAGAGTGCATTCTAAAAAGCTTACATTATCACTATACAGTACAGTGTAACACTTGTCAGCTTCTCATACTGCCACAACTCAAAATAACAAGCAATTATCTAACCAAATGTTCCTTTTTTTTTTAAATCTCAGAAAAGATAATGCATTTTCACAATTTAAAGAAAATATATATTACAGAAATACAGTAGCACTATTCCAAGTCCGGAATATTTCATGGCATATTTTTGCCTGAATGCTTTTAGGTCTAGAATAATAGTTTTACATAGGAACATTTTGGGTAGTTAATCCATATATGGAGACAATTCTCACTGCAACTTTAAAAAAGGCATTCAAAATGCAACTCTAACAGCCACTTACCAATGCCTACACCGCAGCAGCCAAGGGAAGAACAGATATGTATATTAGGTTAGTGCATTTTAGAACATGTAATTAATTATATATGCCAGTTATCATCTATAACTACAGGTAACACTCACAATACATCACTGAGATATAAATAGTTTGCAAATGGAATAGCCTTTTTCCATAATAATGGTGCAAGGAATGGCCAGCCTAAAAAAATGCACTAACCAAGCCAATGTTATATGAAATGCACAAGTACAGTACTATACTGTAGTTGAAGATAAAAGCTTCTTGCATTTTGTAATATATTTTGCAAACATTTACTCCCAATACTATGAACAATGTATCACTAAAATCTACGACAAAACAGCATTAAAGATTAGCCTGTTTATATCAATGCATTAACAGTACATTTTAATAACACAAAAATTGCCACTTAACATGGAAAGAAAACACTGAGCAAAGTTCAATCAGAGGTTGAGAACACATTGTACTAACACCCTTAAAAGTAGTTCACAATTCAAAGTCAAATTCACTTGTTCTGTGACAATGACTGCTACCGGTATAGTCTAAAAATATAACATTGAAACTTTTTGCATACTGAAAACTGTTCTGCTATGAAAATATCACAGATTTTTGCCCCCTTACAGCTCAAAAAATAATTACTAAATCTGGAATGATACATTATATACCAGATATTTTTCTTCCTTATGTCACACTCACACTTTCACTCCAAAAGAAAATATTATATATATTAAAGTTTTGCTTGCAAATAAATATTAATACATTTTTAAAAGATTAAAGTTTAAACACTGGCATCCTTGAGACTACAGCTTTAAACACTGAGTGATGAGTATATCAACCAATTCTGACATACAGTATTGTTACAAACTTTTTATGTACATACATTAAACTAATATTACTAAATATTTATGTACATAAAAAATAAATACCAATGTTCTTCATTCTAAGAAAGAGTTACGTTCCAAAAACATCCTTCATGTTGTCTTTTTTTTTGTACAGAGCAACACATTTTCCCAAATCTTTAATTATACAATTTGATACAGCAATATTATTGTATATATAAGGTGCTGCATGGCAGAACAGAGTAAGTACCAAATTCAAACAATGGAGAAAAATGCAAGCATGTGGGAGACTGAAGCTATTAAGCTCAAGATACCATACTCTGTTACTGGGCAGTGACCCTAACTTACAGGTGCAGAACAAAATATCTACACATTCCCACAAACAGACAAAGAATCAAGAAATTGATTCGTTCACTAACCCAGATATTGACTGTGGTAGCACTTACTATTCTATGCTATGCAATGCCTCATACACTGTATGTTAGGACTGCAATGCATATTATAATGTGTCACTTTATAAGTATGTTTTAATAAATAACACCATCTCAAAATGAGGATCCCATGCAATATGTACTGTATGTAGAGGTAGGCGTCATGTGGGTTTAAACAGCAGTTCCAGTCTTCATGGAACAAGCATGCTAACCACTACACCATGGACATTAAAGAAAGTTGAAGACCTAGAGCTCTTACAGAGTTCACTATATTGTGACAGGCCCCTCCCTTTGCTGTCACAAACTAAATTTATTTAAAAAGCCAATGCCAAAATGGTAATATTTGTTCATATCAAACTTACATTCCTCTCAATAACAAATGAAATTTCACATAGTGAATGTAATATGCAAAAGGAGGAATCATGGGAGATCACACTAACTGTCCTAGTTTAAGTACATATCTTGACTACCATGTCAGAAATTTAAAATAAAAAAATTTTACCCATGAAACCCTACCCAACACTAATGAACCAAACTCGCCTCAACCCCAGTTAATAACCTTCAACCCTGACTCTTTCCTGAAGCCATTTGGCGCACCATCTCAAGGAACCTCAAAGTCCTATACTCAGATGCATTTAATATTGGTATCATCAGAATGCAAATGAACTAAATAAAAACATGAAGAACAGCAACTCATTAGTCAGAGCAATCACAGAAATTAAAACAATGGCAGCAATAACATCCACAATATATTTTACCAAAGAGGAGACAAAGTATGGTAAAAGAAGAGAGAGAAAGCAACAATATTTACTAGGGAACACTAAAGATTTGAAAAGTTATTACAGTGGTACCCCAAGTTTCAGCCATAATTCGTTCCAGAAGGCTGTTTGAGTGCCGTTACCGAACGAATTTGTTCCCATAAGGAATAATGTAAATTAGATTAGTCCGTTTCAGATCCCCAAAAATACACTTACAAAAGCACTAACATTAATACACTTACATAACTGTTCGAGTTGGGAGCTGTACGAAACTCGGGGTACCACTGTATTTTCTTTTATTAACACATTGGCCATTTCCCACCAAGGCAGGGTGGCCCAAAAAAGAAAAACTTTCATCATTTACTCCATCACTGTCTTGCCAAAGGCATGCTTACACTACAGTTATACAACTGCAACACCCCTCCTTCAGAGTGCCGACACTGTACTTTCCATCTCCAGGAATCAAGTCCGGCCTGATGGTTTCCCTGAATCCCTTCGTAAATGTTACCTTGCATACACTCCAACAGCATGTCAAGTCCTAAAAACCATTTGTCTCCATTTGCTCCTATCTAACATGCTCACACACACTTGCTGGAAGTCCAAGCCCCTCGCACACAAAACCTCCTTTACCCCCTCCCTCCAATCTTTCCTAGGCTGACCCCTACCCCGCCTTCCCTTCACTACAGATTTATACATTCTCGAAGTCATTCTATTTCGTTCCATCCTCTCTACATGTCCAAACCATCTCAATAACCCCTCCTCAGCCCTCTGGAAAATAGTTTTGGTAATCACACACCTCCTCCTAATCTCCAAACTATGGATTCTCTGCGTTATATTCACACCACACATTGCCCTCAGACATGACATCTCCACTGCCTCCAGCCTTCTCCTTGTTGCAACATTCACAACCCATGCCTCACACCCATACAAGAGCATTGGTATAGCTATACTCTCATACATTTCCCTCTTTGCTTTCATGGATAAAGTTCTTTGTCTCCACAGACTCCTCAGTGCACCACTCACCTTTTTTCCATCGTCAATTCTATGATTCACCTCATCCTTCATAGACCCATCTGCTGACACATCCACTCCCAAATATCTGAACACATTCACCTCCTCCATACTCTCTCCCTCCAATTCTGATATCCAATCTTCCGTTACCTAAGTTTTTTTATCCTCATCACCTTACTCTTTCCTATATTCACTTTTAATTTCCTTCTTTTACATACCCTACCAAATTCATCAACCAACCTCTGCAACTTCTCTTCAAAATCTCCCAAAAGTACAGTGTCATCACCAAAGAGCAAATGTGACAACTCCCACTTTGTGTTAGATTCTTTATCTTTTAACCCCACACCTCTTGCCAACACCCTAGCATTCACTTCTCTTACAACTCCATCTATAAATATATTGAACAATCATGGTGACATCACACATCCCTGTCTAAGGCCTACTTTTACTGGGAAATAATCTCCCTCTCACCTACATACTCTAACCTGAGCCTCACTATCCTCGTAAAAACTTTTCACCACTTTCAATAACCTACCTCCTATTCCATACATTTGCAACATCTGCCATATCCCCCCCCCCTAATCATATGCCTTTTCCAAATCCATAAATGCAACAAAAACCTCTTTACCCTTATCTAAATACTGTTCACCTATATGTTTCACTGCAAACACTTGGTCTACACACCCCCTACACTTCCTAAAGCATCCTTGTTCATCTGCTGTCTTGCTCTCCATCTTACTTTTAATTTTTTCAACAATAACTCTACCATACATTTTACCAAGTACAGTGGTACCCCGGTTTACGATGGTCCCCAAACGCGCCCTTTTATGTAAGTTTATTTTTTTAAATGCTTTTGTAAATGTATTTTTAGGGGGTCTAAAAGGACTAGTCTATTTTACATTATTCCTTAAGGGGATAAATTCGTTTGGTAATGGCACTTGAACAGCATTCTGGAACAAAAAAATATCGTAAACCGGGGTACCACTGTATACTCAACAGACTTCTTTCCCTATAATTTTTACACTCTCTTTTGTCCCCTTTGCCTTTATAGAAAGGAACTATGCTTGCTCTCTGCTAATCCCTAGGTACCTTACCCTCTTCCATACATTTATTAAATAAAAACACTAACCACTCTAAAACTATATCCCCACATGCTTTTAACATTTCTATCTTTATCCCATCAATCCCAGCTACTTTACTGCCTGTCATTCTACTCACTGTCCCACACACTTTTCCCACACTCACTACTGGTTCTTCCTCACTCCTATAAGATGTTATTCCTCCTTGCCCTATACACAAAATCACAGCTTCCCTATCTTCATCAACATTTAACAATTCCTCAAAATATTCCCTTCATCATCCCGATACCTCTAACTCTCCATTTATAACTCTCCTCTCCTATTTTTAACTAACAAATCCATTCTTTCCCTAGGCTTTCTCAACTTATTAATCTCACTCCAAAACTTTTTCTCATTTTTAACAAAATTTGTTGATAGCATATCACCCATCCTCTCATTTGCTCTCTTTTTACATTGCTTCACCACTCTCTTAACTTCTCTTTTTCTCTAAATATAATCCTCATTCCTTGCATCACTTCTAATTTGTAAAAACCTCTCATATGCTAACTTTTTCTCTCTTACTACTCTCTTTACATCACCATTCCACCAATCGCTCTTCTTCCCTCCTGCACCCACTTTCCTGTAACCACAAACTTCTGCTGAATGCTCTAACACTATATTCTTAACCCTTTCGGGGTCGGTGCCGTACTAGTACGTTTTACGAGCAGGGGTTGGTGCCGTACTAGTATGCGTAAATTCTAGCGGCTTCAAATTAAGCGGGAAACAGCTGGTAGGCCTAGGGATGAGAGAATGGTTCTGCGCGGTCAGTGTGCGCAGTAGGAAAAAAATCAGGCACCCGGTGATGCATTGTGGGAACACCATTTCAGTACACCTTCTCCACCATGCCTCGCGGCAAGAAACACCTTACTCCTTGGCGAATTGGGACACTTTTATTCATCAGTGACAGTTCTAACAGTGATGGGGTGTCAGTGAAAGTGACTTTCAAGGTTTTGAGGCGGTTGTGACCGAAACTAGTGACCATAATACTGGTATAAGTGAGGAAAACCCAGACGACCCACAGCCGTCCACCTCTGGTGCTGTGGCGTCTTGTTCACGGCCAGTTGTACCAGAACGAAGGCGGAAACTCCTATTTACTCATATCCCAGACTCAGATGTGAGCAATGGTGATGATACTGATAGTGACTATGAACTCCAAGCCCTTCGAAATAGTTCCAGTAGCGCGAGTGAAGGGGAATATTCACCAGTGAAGCGTCAGTATATACGACGGTATATGCGATCTGGTAGTGTGCCATATGTTCTTCCAAGGGTTAGAAGTACATCTCGGAGTACATCCCGTGGGCGTACAACAGGAAGTGATAGTGAAAATGAAGATGATAGCGTTGCAATTGGTATGAGAAATGTGCATGCAACTGGTAGTGGTGGTGGTGCCGCCGCGCGCGAGGCACCAGCAGTGGACCATGCTGGCACCCACGCCACTGAGTCAGCTCAGTTACAACAAAGGCAACCCTCACCCACCCACCAACCCCCACAACTACAACTTCCACTTCCACAACCCCCACAACCACCTGTAAATATCCAGTACCCACCAGCAGACCGCACCTGGGATTGGCAGGAAGCTGACAATTTTATTCTAAATCTCATTAGTTTGATGAAAGTCACAGTGGATTACGCCCATCTTGTCCACTTGGGAACAATGCCACTGAACTGGAATGTTTCCAGTTATTCTTTGACGAACCCCTGATAGACATTATTATCAGGGAAAGCAACAGATACTTCGATTACACAATGGCAAAAACGATTCTTTCACCAAAATCAACTGTGGCAGAGATGTATCTTTTCTTTGCCACACTAATGCTTATGCCACATGTGTATAAGCACTGTATCAAATCATATTGGTCAACAGACAGATTGATTGCAACACCAGCTTTCAGTGATATTATACCAGTGAATCGATTTGTGCTACTTCTAAGCATGTTACATTTCTCAGACAAAACCAGGCCTGACAGAACCGACAGGTTATATAAGATTAGGAATGTGTTTCTGTATCTGAAAGAGAAATTCAATATGTATTTTTATCCCTTCAGGAAGCTTGTTATTGACGAGTCACTGATTCTGTTCAAAGGTAGACTGTCATTCAAGCAGTATATACCAAGCAAGAGGAAACGCTTTGGTATAAAGTTGTTTGTGCTTTGTGATTGCTACAGTGGTCTTGTATTGGATATTATTGTGTACACTGGAAGTAATATATTGAAAGATACCAGGAAGTTACTGGGTATCTCTGGTGATGTGGTTAGAACAATGATGGAACCATATCTTGGCAAGGGACATATATTATATACTGATAACTGGTACACAAGCCCCTCCCTCAGTGACTTTTTGCGAGTGAACTTGACAGATGTGTGCGATACAGTGCGTACAGGTTCAATGCAGGCACTCGTAGAGGTGAGGTGCAGGCGTTTGCTGCAAATGATATCATGGCATTTCGGTGGCATGACAAACGAGATGTCACACTGTTGTCATCAATTCACCCTATTGAAATGGCAGACAGTGGCAGGGTGAATAGAGACTGATGAACCCATTCTAAAACTTGCAGCTGTGATGGACTACACTCTCAATATGCATTCAGTGGACAAATGTGACATGCAGATTGGGTTTGCTGATTGTGTTAGAAAGAGTTATGTGGTACATAAAACTCTTTTTTCACATTCTGGACATTTCCATGCTCAATGCTTATAATGTTTATAAGTTGAAGACCACAAACAAACCACCATATGGCAAATTTTGTTTGTCTGTTATCAGGCAAATAATCACCAAGTACCAAGAAACACCACCTGCAATAGAAAACCGCCCACGAAATTACCAACAACTACCCTCTCGTCTGAGGCTTGGTGGTGAACACTTCCTAACAAAACTGCCTGCTACTGCTTGCAAGAAAAGGCTCAGAAGAGGTGTTATGTCTGTGCACATACAAAAGACGCCCACAGCAACGCAAAGACACTCGTTTTATGTGTGTGGAATGTGAAACACCATTGTGCATGGAATCATGTTTCAGAGACTTCCACAGGCTGCAGAAATTCTAGAAACATCTGCAGTGACTCAATATGTGTATATATATGATTGAACAATAGTTATAAACATAATTGTACATTGTACATTGTTGTAAATATGTTTTGTAAACAAACTAGTGATAACAAACTTTGTGGCATTATTTTATAAGAAATGCGAGTGAATATTTGAAAAACAGAACTTATATTGGTCTCACAGTCCATAAAAGTTATTTAAAAAAAAAAATTAAATTTCATGAAAACAACTTAAAAAAAAAAAAAACGATTACCGCCAACCGGAAGTCGCCGATGTTGCTGTCACCGGATCATTTGGGTCAACTTGAAGCCTCCATATCTCCGTAAGTATTGATCGCAAAAATTTTGTTTAGCTATTTAGATTCAGAAAAAACTATTTCATAAGAAAAATAATTTTTTTTCCGAATATTTTTCGACCCCAGGAACACTTTCCTCAGAAGGCCTGTCGACCCCCAACAGACTGGGGGTTTAGGGAAACCTTACTCATCCTCTGAAATATTGGCAAAAATCAAATATTTCTGCTACTTTGAGCTCAATTTCAAGCTACTTTCAGTCTTGAACCCAATCAAAATCATCTTTATTTTAGTAATATGTCTTCCATTCTATCAATTGATATAAAGAAACAGTCAATAAAACCATAAAAAACATCCAAGTAAACACTACAAAGTTGCTATTTTAAACCATACACACAGTCATTGTTTTGATTTCCCATCATGCACCATATGGAGCAGGAATTTTTTATGTGGTGCACACTCACTATACAGACCCATTCTCTCATATCTAGGCCAAAATTCACCACTCACAGCTTATCTGAGTGAGCTGACCTCATGATGTAGTATTATGTCAGAAACCCTGGCATCAATTACAGTGGACCCTTGCTATTCGAACACTCCAAACTCACCCTTTTATGTAAGTTTATTATTGTAAGTGCTTTATAAGTGTATTTTGGTCTGAAATGGACTAATCTAATTTACATCATTCCTTATGGGAATAAATTCGTTTGGTAACAGCACTTGAACAGCATTCTGGAATGAAGAATGTTCGAATAGCGAGGGTCCACTGTACATAGTTCTACATGATGGACAGTGAAAGGGTTAAATGTAGACAAGTGTTCTAAGCCTGGGAAAGAGAATAACCATGGCACTTATAAACTTAATGTAGATATCAATCACTCTGAATGCAAAAAGATTTAGGAGTTCTGGTTAGAGGTAATCTAAAGCCGAGACAACAGTGAATGGGTGTTAGCAATAAAGATAATAGAATTGTTGACTTATATCAAGAAGTATAAATAATAGGAGTCTCAGGTTATATTTCAACTTTATATATCCTTGGTAAGGTCTCATTTAGATTATGCTGTGCAGTTCCGGTCACTGTATTACAGAATGGACATAAATGCACTGGAGAACATAGAGAAAGATGACAAAGCTGATCCCGTGTATCAGAAATCTTTCTTACAAGGCCAGACTGAGGACACTAAATCTGCACTCTCTGGAATGGCAGAAAATTAGGGATGATATAACTGATGTGTATAAATGGAAGACAGGAATAAATAAGGGGATATACAGGAGTTGGATAAAATAATATGAACACCTTGTTCTATAATATAACATTTGTTATTTTCAACAAGGAGTCGGTCCTTCACTTGCAGTTAAAACAGCACCGATTCATCAAGGAAGTGATTCATGAAGCATTTGAACAGTATCCAGGAAAATTTTGAGCAATTCCTCAAGCAAAACCTGCTGTAACTCTTCCAAAGATGACGGTGGAGGAAATAGGTTCCTGACTTGCTGTTCCCATTGACCCCACAGATGCTCGATAATATTTAGATCCAGCAACTGTAGGGGTCAATCCAAATGTTCGACTTCACTTCCATGTTCTTCATCCCAATTTCAAACAACTCTAGTGGTGTGAATTGGTGCATTATCATCTTGGAAGATAGCAAAAAAAAAAGGGGCCTGTAACACATTTAAATTGATTATTCAGTCATTCGATAGTTTGATAGTTCAGTCAGAAGGTGTTCATCCTATTTTGTCCAACCCCTTTAAATAATGTGTTAAAAAAATCTAACCAAGACAGGACTTGCAATAACGGGCTCAAGTTGGAAAAATTTAGGTCTAGAAAGGATATAGGAAAACTCTGGTTTGGTAATAGAGTTGTGGATGAGTGGAACAAACTCCCAAGCAGCATCACTGAAGTGAAAATTTTGGGTAGCTTTAAAAATAGGTTAAAAAAGTACACAAATGGGTGTGAATTGAGCCTGCCTAGCATAGGCCACCAGGCCTGCTGCAGTGCTCTTTCTTTATGTTCTTATATATCCTGTTACTCTTTTGCATAATCAAAGTTAAAAAATCTACACAAATAACCCACACATAGGAGAGTGAAGCTTACAACAACATTTTGGTCCAACTTGGACCATTAACAGTCACTCTAATACAAAAAAGATGTTCACGTAGGTTTGCCAGGACGGGTCCTGGCCTGGGTCTTCCCCACGTGGTGACCCAGCAGTGGTTCCCAAAGGAGTGCTGGGGATGATACGAGTGATGTACCATTTACAGCCCTATGGCAGGGGCATGGTGAGCATTCATGTAAAGTGGTGTACTGTTTACAGCCCTATGGCGGGGGCAGTCCTATGACAAGGGTGCGGTGAGTCTTCTTCAGGTCAAGTGGAGTACTGCTTACAGCCTTATAGCAAGGGTGCAGTGAGCTGTCTTTATGTCAAGTAGAGTACCACTTACAGCCCTATGGTGGGGCCAGCCCTTTGACAAGGGCATGGTGACTCAACTCCAATTGAGCCATTCCTGGCACTCAGGCCACAGTCAAGTGCCAAAACGCCTCAGGAGACTCTGTGGAGGTGTGTTGAACACCTAACATCTGCTTTTTATTTTTTGCCACAAAAGAGAGAGGGAGTCAATATATATAGTCGAGCTGAACAAGAACGGGACCAAAAAAGGATGGAAAAGAAGTAGTGGTAGTGGTGAGGCTGGTAGTGGAAGTAGTAGTGGTAGGAAAAAGTAGGGAGAGTATTGTTAGTGGAACAAGAAATAGAAAGGGGAGTGAAGGGAGGCAAAAGTAAAAGTAGCAACAGTACATAGTAGGAATGGGGTCAGTCAAAGGACAAGAAAAAGGAGCACTGCAGGAGAGCTAAGGGCCCACATGGGGTAAGACCAAAAGACAGCGGGTAAAAACTGAAGGACAGAACACACTTTGCGGAAGAAAGGAAAACAAAGAAAAAGGACAAAAGGAAAGGAGAAGAGGTAGAGAGAGAAGAGGAGAAGAAAGGATCAGGTTAAGTCACGCGTCTTCTGAAGTTTGGAGCATTTGACAATGTAATGAGAAAGGAAGGCATCTACAGAGACAAAGCCACAACTAAGATTCATACAAGGAAAGTTGTATATAAGAGAGGATTCAACAAGATGGTGATTGTGATGGCTAGACATAGTGTAGACAGTTTTAGCAGAAGACCGGTCAATAGGATGACTTTGATCTCTAACATGACAGAAAAGAGCATTACAGGTTCTCCTCACTTAACGACTTTACTCATTTAACGACCGCTCGGACTTATGACCAGCTCTCTGACCAGTATGCATACCTGAATGTATATTGAGCTGATTTCCTTATTCTGTTTATTACAATATACAGTACACTACTGTATAAACATTTTAAAAATATACTAAAAATATTATAAATGGTACAAAGGTGACATTAAAACAATATCTAAAGATGGCTGACACAAACCCACTACCAGTATAGTATGCTCCTTGCTTAACGACCAATTCGTTTACCGACCTACTTTAGGAATGGAACTCCGTCGTTAAGTGAAGAGAGGCTGTATTAGTGTCAGCAAGCCTAACACTTTTTTGTGTTCCTTGAGTCTATCAGAAATAGAGTGCAATTTCTCCAAAGTATTGAAGAGGACAAGAGGAGCATGAAATAGAGAGACAACATGGGCATCTATAGTAGGAGGAGAGGTATGAACTAGATTACTGCAAAGGGTGTTAGTTTGACAAAAATAAGTTTGATGTCTAAGGAATGGAGAGAGTTGCTGAGATTATGAAGACTGAAAATACAGAAAAGGCAGAGAATAGAAGATTTCACCGGAGTAGAGGTTTGGGAAAGAAGAAAGTTCGTTTAGCACATGAGAAGGCTCGAATTATGAAACGTGGAAATTTCCGATTCAAGGAACTGAGGTGTCATAAATGCAGAAGGAACAGAGAAAGAGAGAAATAAGAACACTTTTCTTGACAGAGGGAGCATGGTAAGAAAAGTAGTGAAAGTACATGCCACTGAGCATAAGCCTGCAATAAACGAAAAAAGAAAAGCCTATAGCCAAGCGATGGACATGACATCAAGGAAAGGAAGCAAAGAGTTAGATTCCATTCAGCTTTAAACTTGATGGAAGGAGCAAGATTTTTAAAGGGCCCCACTACTCCACTATCAGCCTTACCATTACCACTACTTCTTTTCCCTCCTCTTTGGTCCCATCACTGTCCAGCTCGCATATACATACTGGCTCCTCTTTTGTGTTAGTGTGACTTTGTAAATGGTCCAACTCAGATGAAATGTTGTTATAAGCTCCTCTGCTATGTACGGGTTATTTGTGTATTGTTCCAGTCACGGATTGGCCTTTTGTTCCTTATACAGTACCTACTTCATAGTGTGTGCATCAGTATAATTAATAGACTTCCCTTACTACTCTTATTGTTATTATTAAAAATGTAAGGAAATGATACTTTCATTTTTATTTAAATAAAAAATTTAAAATGAATTAAAAAGTTATATTTGCAAAAGATTCTTTTCAACCAAACAGTGAGATAGACCAGAGACCCCAGGTCATTGCAACCCTGAACTTTGAGAGTCCCTGAATATTCAAGGCCGCCCCCCATAGTTCTTGTCATGAGCCAGCCACCAGATAAGCTTTAACCCTTTAAAATGTCCAACTAGATATACGTTTACTATAGCTGACCGAATATTTTGAGAAAAATAAATTGTTCTTTTTTTTTAAAAAGAAGAGTGCATTTTGTTTGTCATTCCCAATTTTGTATCTCACGCACTGAGTGCACAGATCCATTTTCAATCTCTAGGCAACTCAGGCTTATCTGGGGTTGATTTGAAAAAAAAAGTTGATCACGTTCGGAGAGACGTGAGCAAACGATATCTACGGTGGACAGTTTAAGGGTTAAGGGAAATTTTGGGCCCAGGTATGAAGGGAAAGGGTTTGGGAGGAGTGTGCACAGTAAAAAAACCCCCACATGGTGCATGATGGGGAAAAAAAACTCTACCATTTTTTGGTTTAAAAATGAACTTGAGGTATTTTCTAGGACATTTTTATGGTTCTATTGACTGTTTCTTGGTATAATTGATAGAATGGAAGACATACTACTGAAAAAGAGAAGATTTTCTTCTTTCAGGGCTGGGAAAATTAAATTTGTTTTAAAAAAAGGTGAAAAAATTGTTTTTTTTGATTTTCCTGAGGGTTTGTTAGGCCCCCTAAACCCCAGTCTGTTTTATGGGTTTTAAATCTGATTCAATTAGGGGGGTTAAACCATGACAAATCATTCCGGTTATATCTGATAATCTGGGGTATAGAGTAAATCTTATTTTTGTGTGATTATGAATTCAAAAAGAAAGACAAGTAAAAATAAGAGAGGCCTGGGGAAAATGATGAACCCTTTTTTGGGGGCGGGCCAACTAGTGTTTACGAGCAGGGTTGGGCCCTACTAGTACCGTAAAATTTTAGCGGCCCCAAATTAGGAAACGGGTGGTACCCACATATGAAAGAATGGGCTATGGGTTGTGTGCATATAAAAAAACCTCACCCTTTCAGTCTATTTTTTATTTTTTATTGATGTATTTCGTTTTTTTGGTCTAAAGTGATAGAATGGAAGATTATTTCAGAAATAGAGATGATTTTGATTGGGTTTTACAAAGACAAGTATTTAAAATTAGCTCAAAGTAGCGAAAATGTTCGATTTTTCCATGTTCAAAGTAAACAAATCACACCATGCGTCCAAAACATCAACTGGGAAAATCTAATATTCTTACAATGCGTTGATATTATTTTACCCCCTTTTTAAATGATGCAGTTGTATACATAAAAGTAAATCTTCAATTTTCAAAATGGAAAGCAAAAGTAATGTAAGAGGGGGGAAAAATGACTAATGCACAGAGAAGATGTTATTTTTTTGCCAGGACTGTCTGCCTTGTTTATTCTGGACCCTATTTTGAAATTGCATCGTTTTGAAATTTTGTAAAAAATTGGGGCCAATTGTCATTTTCTGACCACTATTTTGGGTAGTTGAAATTGGTAAATACTAGGTGGTTTCTTTTACTAATCGATAGAAGAAATGGAGTTCTAGCGAAATAAACTATGATTTTTTGTGGACTGGGACATTGGATTGGCCAAAAATAGGGCTCAAAGTGGGTGAAATCGCGATGTGTAAACATCTTCGAGACCAAAAAATTCCGAGAGCATAATTCGTAAGTTTTCATTCAAATTTCAAACTTTTGTCGTTATGATCGAAAAAAGTTTTCTATTATTTCATAAGAAAATAATTTTTCCAAAAATTTTTGACCCTAGAACGTGTTTCCCAGAAGGCCTGTAAAACCCCCCAAAAGGGGTTTAAAGAGCAGAGGAAATGTTATTTTAGTGCCAGGAATATCTACATTATTTTTGCACTCTATTTTTAAATTGGCAATTTCAAAACAGGGTCCAGAATAAACAATGCAGGCATTCCTGGCACTAAAATAACACTTCTCTATTCATTATTATGTTCCCCGGCTTTATTTTTAGCTCAATTTCAAGCTAATTTCAGTCCTGAAACAATCAAAATTATCTCTATTTCTGTAATATATCTTCCATTCTATCAAACAAGACTAAGAAACTGAAAATACAACCATACAAAACCATACAAAAAAACCGAGTCACTTTTTTAAAAAAAACAGGTGCTTTTTTTCTTTATACTGTGTGCTTCGGGTTTTTTTTAATGGTGCACACTTAACATCGACCCATTCTCTCTTTAACTGGGCCCAAAATTTACTCCAGTTTATCTGAGTGAGTTGACCCATCACATAGTACATGGCACAGCCGGGAACTAAAAGGCAACAGTAGTACTAGGGGGCACGTTGCAAAGGGTTAAGGAAGAATTTTCTGTGGAGACAGAAAGGACTCCAGCAAATGGGATGGAGGTTCACCAACAACCGAGGGGGGTGAGGAGGCTGCCAAATGAACTAGGTCGTTCCCCGGCGGTGGGGCCGGACAACATCTCTCCCTGGGCCTGAGAGGGGGAGGGGAGAAGCACTGTGTGCACCACTAAAAAAACCTTCAAGACATCTTTGAAACAAGGCAGCTACCCCAGGTGTGGAAAACAGCAAATGTCTCAGTTTTGAAATGAGACAGATAACATTAAACACAGACCACGTCACGTATGTAAATATAGGTCATGGAAATCGGGGGAAGAGTGGTGGATCTGAAAAGGGAAAGGGTCATATCTGACAACCAGCACCCTCAGGGGGTGGAAAATCTGTGTCAAAACCCACGGTTCTTGACAAATAACAGAAAATCGGTGAAGGGAAGAGATGGGCATTGCATTTTCTTGGACTGTAAGAAAATTTTTTAAATAACCAAACAAAAAACTGGTACAAAAGCTTTAGGACAGGGAGAAATAACAGGGGAAACACTGCAATGGATCAGAGAATACCGCAGGAAGGAAAAAAGAATGATGGTACGTGGGGGTGTTGGGGAGGCATGTTTACGGGTTTCCCGGGTCAGGGGCCCAGGGGGGGTGTTCTTTTTTGTATATTTAATGATATAACTGAAGGGATAAGAGGTGTCCCCGTTTGAAGAAACGGAAACTAATGGGGGGAAACCCCGGTGGGAGATCAGGTAAATTTACAAGGAAAACTGGACAGGCTGCAAGCCTGGTCCAAATGGCTCCCGGGGTTTTCCTTTTAGGGCCCCTG
>WNWK01026275.1:0-27574 GCA_009830355.1 Cherax destructor
AAAAACCAGGGCAAACGAAACCAGGCCTATGTGAATATTATGCACTTGGTATCTGCAGGCATGGAAAATCTGGGAAACAGATGGGACATGTAATTATGATCACCCCAGAAAATGCCGTTCCCATATGAAAACAGGCAAATGCAACCTCCCGTCCTGTAAGTTTTCCACCCTGAAATGTCCACACATCAATTCGGGAAAGACAGTGTTATAACTTATATTGCCAGGCATACCACCTAAAGGGTACGAGGCGACACAGAACATCCAGACCATGGCAAAATCAGGGTAGCACAGCCACTCCGGAGAGAGGTTTTTAGTGCCAGGAAGGAAAAAGCTGGCAGGAAATGACAGAAATTGTACACCAACTGCAATCATTTCTGGAGTGGAATCACAGTCAGTGGCCTCCACTCCATTACAACAGATATTAGAGCCAGGAAAAAAGACCCCTCCCATACCACCAATACCACCAATCCAACTACATTCATCTTTGCTAATATACAAGGTCTAAAGCCAGCAACAAACAACAAGGTACCTTACATTAGTGGACTGCTTACAGAGTCAAATGCCATGTTTGCGGCTTTCTACAGAGACCCACATAAGAGATCACTTGGACAATGAAATATGGATCCCGGGCTACAACCTATACAGGTGTGACAGAGTGAATAGGCAAAAAGGGGGTTGGCCTGTATACAGAGTCACTTATATGTTCAGAACTACTAAATGCCTCAAATGATGTAGTTGAAGTACTAGCAATAAAGGTCGAGAATCAAAACCTGGTCATCGTGGTTGTCTACAAGCCCCGGATGCAACGTCCCAACAATTCCAGGAACAGCTTCGAAAATTGACCACTGTCTGGAAAATCTTCCAGCTCCTGCCCCCAACATCTTGCTACTGGGGGATTTCAACCTCAGGCACCTAAAATGGAGGAACATTGCAAACAATGTGGTAGCAGAGATAACACCAGGAGGCAGCTCAGATGAAAATTCACACATGCATGAACTTTTAAATCTCTGCACCAAGTTCACCTTAAACCAGCAAATAGTAGAGCCCACAAGATTAGAGAATACGCTGGACCTCATCTTCACTCAACAATGATGATCTGATACGAAATGTCATCATATCAAAACAATATACTCAGATCACAACATAATAGAGGTCCAGACATGCATGCGGGGAGCTCCAGATCAACAAATGTGATCAGCCATGAGGAGCTTTCTCCAAATTCAACTTCAATAACAAAAATAAGGTGGGACCAAGTAAACCAAGTCCTAAATGATATAAACTGGGAAGATTGCCTAAGCATCACGGATCCCAACCTATGTCTTGAACAAATTAACTCTGTGGTACTTGAGGTTTGCTCAAGGCAAATTCCCTTAAGGAAAAGGAGGAGAAGATGCAAACTAGAAAGAGAGAGGCGCTCCTATACAGGCGAAGGCACAGAATAACGGAGCGGCTACAGGAGGCCAATATCTCTGAAATACGTAGGGAGACACTAGTCAGAGAAATAGCAAACATCGAATTAAAACTAAAGGAATCTTATAGGAATCAAGAGACACGGGAAGAACTAAGAGCCATAAATGAAATTGAAAGAAACCCTAAGCATTTCTTTTCCTATGCAAAATCAAAGTCGAGAACAACAACCAGTATTGGGCCCCTACTTAAACCGGATGGGTCCTACACAGATGACAGCAAGGAAATGAGTGAGTTACTTAAATCCCAGTATGACTCAGTCTTTAGCGAGCCACTAACCAGACTGAAAATCGAAAACCTAAATGATTTTTCATGAGAGTGCCACAGAACTTGACAGACGCATGCCTTTCTGACATCATCACTACGCCAAATGACTTTGAAAAGGCAATAAATGACATGCCATGCACCCGCTCCAGGCCCAGACTCATGGAACTCCGTGTTCATCAAGAACTGCAAGAAGCCCTATCACATGCTTTTAACATCCTATGGAGAGGGAGCATGGACACTGGGATCGTCCCGCAGCTACTAAAAACAACAGACATAGCCCCGCTCCACAAAGGGGGCAGTAAAGCAATAGCAAAGAACTACAGACCAATTGCGCTAACGTCCCATATCATAAAAATCTTTGAAAGGGTTCTAAGAAGCAAGATCGCCACCCATCTTGATACCCATCAATTGCACAACCCAGGACAGCATGGGTTTAGAGCAGGCCGCTCCTGTCTGTCCCAACTACTGGACCACTACGACAAGGTCCTGGATGCTCTAGAAGATAAACAGAATGCAGATGTTATATACACAGATTTTGCAAAAGCCTTTGACAAGTGTGACCATGGTGTAATAGCACACAAAATGCGTGATAAAGGAATAACAGGAAAAGTTGGTAGATGGATTTATAATTTCCTAACACATAGAACACAAAGAGTAGTAGTCAACAGAGTAAAGTCTGAGGCAGCTACTGTGAAAGCTCTGTTCCACAAGGCACAGTACTTGCTCCCATCCCATTCCTCATCCTCATATCAGACATTGACAGGGATATAAGCCACAGTGCTGTGTCTTCCTTTGCAGATGACACCCGAATCTGTATGACAGTGTCCACCGTTGAAGACACTGCAAGACTCCAAGCAGACATAAACCAAATCTTTAAATGGGCTGCAGAAAACAATATGAAGTTCAATGATGAGAAATTTCAATTACTCAGATACGGAAAACGTGAAGAAATTAAAATCTCATCGGAGTACAAAACTAATTCCAACCACACAATAGAGCGAAAAACTAATGTCAAAGACCTGGGAGTGTTCATGTCAGAGGATCTCACCTTCAAGGACCATAACAATGTAGCAATTGCATCTGCTCGAAAAATGACAGGATGGATAATGAGAACCTTCAAACCAGGGATGCCAAGCCCATGTTGACACTTTACAGATCGCTTGTTCTATCTAGGCTGGAATATTGCTGCACACTAACTGCACCTTTCAAGGCGGGTGAAATTGCTGACCTTGAAAATGTGCAGAGAACCTTCACGGCACGCATAAGTGATAAACCACCTCAACTACTGGGAACGCTTGAAGTTCCTAAACCTGTACCCCTAGAACGCAGGCGGAGAGATACATTATTATATACACATGGAAAATTCTCGAGGGCTTAGTACCAAACTTGCACACAAAAATCACTCCCTACGAAAGCAAAGACTCGGCAGGCGATGTAACATTCCCCAATGAAGAGCAGGGGTGCCACTAGCACGTTGAGGGACAACACAATAAGTGTGAGGGGCCCAAGATTGTTCAACTGCCTCCAGCATACATCAGGGGATTACCAACAAGCCCCTGGCTGTCTTCAAGCAGGCACTGGACAGGCACCTCAAGTCGGTACCTGATCAGCCGGGCTGTGGTTCGTACGTTGGACTGCGTGCGGCCAGCAGTAACAGCCTGGTTGATCAGGCTCTGGTCCAACAAGAGGCCTGGTCACGGACCGGGCCGCGGGGGCGTTGACCCCTGGAATTCTCTCCAGGTAGACTCCAGGTACATGCCAAAAGCCCCTAATATGCTGTGCATTGCGGGCATTCTTAGGACTACTTAATTATAGACTACATGGTAAAAAGTTATGGTTGATAATTTATAAAATAAGTATAATTGCGTATCAAAGTTATAAAGTTTGAATATAAGTTGAACATATCAATTAATTGTAGCAATGCAACTAATTGAGTGAGATAACAATTTAAAACAATTAATTGCATTGCAGTTACAGTTTACGTGGTCATTATAATGTAAATGTTATGGAAATAGTTAGCTTAGTATGTATTATTCATAACAGGTTTTTACATTTAAGTGATTAGTCAGGTTTTTACAGTAAGTGATTATTCTGCTTTGTTGGGAATGTGTGATATTGAGCACTTAGGTTTATATACTTTAAATTACTTTAAAAAATGCTCAATGTTATTTTCCTATAAGATAATTTCAATTTTTACTATTATGTTACCATCCTACTAAACACTTGTAGCAATGTAATATCATCATATTGTAATTTGAACAATGTAATATCATCATATTGTAATTTGAACAATGTAATATCGTCATATTGTAATTTGAACAATCTAATATTTAAATATAACAAACTCAATCAATTTCTCTAATATTATGAACATAGTCTATAAGCCATTAGATTAAGGGGCCCCTTAAGCTGCCCTTAATGCCATGGCATGTTAATGGCTCTCCTTGCACTTCAGTTTATGATTGTAATTACAAAATCTATGTAAACTTGCAATGAAATAAAAATTCTATTCTATTCTATTCTCCTAATGTGGCTATACAGCTGGGCCTCCCTCCTTATCTGTGCATACTCGTTTCTGGCTCTTCGACTAATCTCTTTATTTTCCTGGGTTCTTTGCCTTCTGTACTTTTTCCATTCTCTAGTGCACTTAGTTTTTGCCTCCCTGCACCTTCGGGTAAACCAAGGGCTCGTTCTGGTCTTTCCATTATTTCTGTTGCCCTTGGGAACAAAACTTCCCTCTGCCTCCTTGCATTTTGTTGTTACGTATTCCATCATTTCGTTTACCCACTTTCCTACCAATTCCCTGTCCCACTGAACCTCCTGCAGGAAGTTCCTCATACCTGTGTAGTCCCCCCTTTTATAGTTTGGCTTTTCCCATTCAACTCCTGTTACCCTCTCCACTTGTAACACTACTATATATTCAGAGCTCAGAACCACGTGATCACTAGCTCCAAGGGGCCTCTCATATGTGATGTCCTCAATGTCCGAGCTGCTCAGGGTGAACACGAGGTCCAGGTGATTGACAGTAAGATGATTGATGGTGGTTGACAGTAAGGTGATTGATGGTAGCTGACAGTAAGTTGATTGATGGTGGTTGACAGTTAGGTGATTGATTGTTGTTGACAGTAGGTGATTGATGGTGCTTGCTGGTAAGCAGATTGATAGATGTTGACAGTAAGGTGATTGATGGTTGTTGACAGTAAGGTGGTTGATTGTTGTTGACTGTAAGGTAATTGATGGTTGTTGACAGTAAGGTGGTTTATTGGTGTTGACTGTAAGATGATTGATGGTGGTTGACAGTAAGGTGATTGATTGTTGTTGACAGTAAGATGATTGATGGTGCTTGCTGGTAAGGAGATTGATAGATGTTGACAGTAAGGAGATTGATGGTGGTTGACAGTAGATTGGTAAAGATTGACAGTGAGGAAATTGTGGTTGACAGTAAGAACAAAACTAAGGTAGACATCCTCATAAGAAACTTACAAGATCGACACATCTGGGACACAGCTTCAGCACATAATTAAATATTTCATAAATAATACAAAGTGTGAAAATGAGCCATCAAAGAGGAAGATAATAATGATTCGGTGTTTGATCACAACAGATGTTTTTTACTGTCACTTTTAATCAGCTTCCTGCTGTCATATGTCTCACTGTCGTTCCTCCTCATATTAAGGAGATTGATGGTGGTTCAAATTTAAGAGATTGATGGTGGTTCAAATTTAAGAGATTGATGGTGGTTCAAATTTAAGAGATTGATGGTGGTTCATATTTAGGAGATATGAGGTGGTTCACATTAAGGAGATTGATGATGGTTCACATTAAGGGGATTTGTGGTGTTTGACAGCTTAGAGATTGATAGTAGTTAACAGTTCAGAGATTAATGTTGGTTGACAGTAAGGAGATTGATGGTGGTACTCAATAAGGAGAGTGTCATATCCATCAACCACCTCAATCTCCTTATTGTCAACAATCATCAATCTCCTCACTATCAACTTTCCTCTTCACTGTCGTTATCTGATGAATTACACTGTAACTATCAACAATCACAATCAAACCATACCACGGGTGGGGTTCGAACCCGCGGTCAGAGAGTCTCAAAACTCCAGACCGTCTTTCTCTTATTGTGTTATTTTGATTTCTAATAAATATATAATTAAATTAAAATAATCATGTCACACTTTTTTTAATTATTATTATTATTATTATTACTTTTATTATCATTATTATTATTATTATTATTATTATTATTATTATTATTATTATTGAAGAATAAAAAGGCACAATACCATGACTGGAACAAGTCAAAAATAACCCGGACACAAGAGAAAGAGACTTATGAAGACGTTTCGGTCTGTTTTGAACACCACACACCAGCACACCAAGGTAAGGGAGTCAGTATATATACCAGAGAACAGAGATGCGACAAACAAACGTAAAAAATAAAAGAAGTGAGATTGTATTGGAAGTAGTAGTAGTAATTATAGCAGTAGTAGTAATTATAGTAGTAGCAGTAGTAGTAATTATAGCAGTAGTAGTAATTATAGTAGTAGTAGTAATTATAGTAGTAGTAGTAATTATAGTAGTAGCAGTAGTAGTAATTATAGCAGTAGTAGTAATTATAGTAGTAGCAGTAGTAGTAATTATAGCAGTAGTAGTAATTATAGTAGTAGTAGTAATTATAGTAGTAGTAGTAATTATAGTAGTAGCAGTAGTAGTAATTATAGCAGTAGTAGTAATTATAGTAGTAGTAGTAGTAGTAATTATAGTAGTAGTAATAGTAGTAGTAGTAGTAATTATAGTAGTAGTAGTAGAAGTAGTAGTAGTAATAGTAGTAGTAACAACATTAGTAGTAGTAGTAACAGTAGTAGTAATAGTAACAGTAGAAATAGTATTAGTAATTTTAGTAGTAGTAATAGTAGTAGTAGTAACAGTAGTAGTAGTAATAGTAGTAGAAGTAGTAGTAGTAATAATAGTAGTAGTAATAGTAGTATTAGTAATAGTAGTAGTAATAGTTGTAGTAATAGTAACAGTAGTAACAGTAGTAGTAGTAATAGTAGTAGTAGTGGTAATAGTAGTAATAACAGTAATACTAGTAGTAGTAATAGTATTAGTGGTTAGGGGAGAATAATAATAATATTAATAAAAACAATTATTATTATGGTTATTATTATTTGTATATAATTGTTATAATGTTTTTATTACAATTAAAAATAATACAAGTGTAACGAAAATATTACAAAAGGAAGACAAAGATCGATTTGTGTTTGATCCAGGGAGATTACCAACAAACCCCTGGCTGTCTTCAAGCAGGCACTGGACCAGCAAGGCTGTGGTTCGTACGTGCGTGCGGCCAGCAGTAACAGCCTGGTTGATCAGGCTTTGATCCAACATGAGGCCTGGTCACAGACCGGGCCGCGGGGGCGTTGACCCCTGGAACTCTCTCCAGGTATACTTCAGGTAGTGTGGACATCACGACGGTGAATCTCACAGTGTTATCATAGGTCTTCCTGTTGAGTTACGATTTTAATTATTATGTAAATTTTTATATGAAATATTGTTGATAAGTGACCAACATTGTGATAGTTGGTAGTTACAGTGTAATTCATCAGGCAATGACAGTGAAGATGGTGGTTGACAGTAAGGTGATTGATGGTGGTTGACAGTAAGGTGTACATTGATGGTGGTTGACAGTTAGGTGTACATTGATGGTGGCTGACAGTAAGGTGATTGATGGTGGTTGACAGTAAGGTGTAGATTGATGGTGGTTGACAGTAAGGTGATTGATGGTGGTTGACAGTAAGGTGTAAATTGATGGTGGTTGGCAGTAAGGTGATTGATGGTGGTTGACAGTAAGGTGTAAATTGATGGTGGTTGGCAGTAAAGGAAATAATGATTGATGGTGCTTGATGGTAGTTGACTCTAAGGGAATTAATGGTGGTTGACAGTATGGAAATTGACAGTCGTTGGTATTTAGTAGATTGATGGTGGTTCAAATTATTGAGATTGATGAGGGTTCATATTAATGATATTGATGGTTGTTCACATTAATAGGATTTATGGTGCTTGGCAGTGAAGAGATTAATAGTGGTTAACAGTTCGGAGATTGATGATGGTTGACAGTAAGAAGATTGATGGTGGCACTCAATAAGGAGAGTGTCCTATCCTCCATCAACCACCTCAATCTTCTTACTCTCAATAATCATCAATCTCCTCACTTTCAATCATCAATCTACTCACTATCAACTTTCCTCTTCACTGTCGTTACCTGATGAATTACACTGTAACTGTCAACTCTCACAATGCTGGTCACTTACCAACAATATTAATAATAATAATAATAATAATAATAATAATAATAATAATAATAATAATATAATATCTTTATTTACTACAAGTACATGTACAAGGTATACAGTCCTAGCTGACATCAATGACATACTACTATATAGAAAGCCGCTTGTTATGCAGAGCATTTCGGGCAAATTAAGTCCTTGTCCCAGGATGCGACCCACACCAGTCCACTAACACCCAGGTACCCATTTTACAGATGGGTGAACATAGACAACCGATGTTTCGACCCTGGCTGGGAATCGAAGGCAGACCCTCGCCGTGTGAAGCGAGAGCTTCAGCGATCAGGCCACAATTGATTTAATCATTAAAATCGTAACTGCACAGGAAGACCCATGACAACACTGTGAGATTCACCATCGTGGCGTTCACACTACCTGGATCAAACTAATGTAAAGTCAGTTCTTCCTTTTTTAATGTTTTCCTTTGTCAAGTAATATTTTTATTTCTGATAAAGACATTATAATAGTTATATGCAAAAGATAATTATAATGTCAATAATTATAATAATAATGATATTATTGTTATTATTGTTTTAATATTATTCTCCCGCTACCCATTACTACTACAACTACTATTACTACTACAACTACTATTACTACTACAACTACTATTACTACTACAACTACTACTACAACTACTATTACTACTACAACTACTATTACTACTACAACTACTATTACTACTACATCTACTACTACTACTATTACTACTACTACTACTACTACAACTACTACAACTACTACTACAACAACTACTACTACTACAACTACTACTACTAATACTAATACTACTACAACTACTACTACTACTACTTGTCCTACTCCCTTACTAAGGGTACCCTTCAGACAGAACTGTTTGCCATACTCCTTGCACTCAAATGCGTCCATGTATCTAAGGTTGACTCTCTAATTGTAACTGATTCTCTGTCATCCATAAATGCTCTCAACTCATCAAGTATAACTTGTAGCATGCTTGTGTCAGAAGCCAGGCACAGGTATGGTAGGATTGTTGATAGTAGAGTCAGAGTGCACATGCTGTGGATTCCATCTCACATTGGTCTTCAGATGCATGATAGAACTGATAAATTGGCTAAGTTTTATGCTTTCAAAGAGGGGGTAGATTACAATCTTGGCTTGTCGGTTAGCAGTTTGAGAACAATAATACGAAAAGAACGTCAACTGAATTTTATTGACTTAAGACTCAGGGAGATTGACACCAGTCAGTCCATCTATCATCATTCTATCATGCAGGAGGAGCCACATGTCTATGGTGCATCCAACAAAATAAGCAGACTCTTGGATGTCACTACCGCCCGCCTCCGGCTGGGTTACAAGTATCTTTGGCAGGTTAAATCACCACCACCAGATGTAGACCAAACAAAATGTAAACTTTGCCAGTTGGATTATTGTCACACCCTGCGTCATTATGTACTGGAGTGCGATAAAATTAATGAATTCAGAGACAACTCACTCAGAAATGTTCAAGCTATGTCAAAGTATTTTATCCACAGTGGTATATTACAGACCATTCTGGAAAAATACCCTGACTTTGCTCCCTGTAAATAAAGCATTGACACGTGTGTGTGTGTGTGTGTGTGTGTGTATATGTGCGTGTATGTGTGTGTGTGTGTGTGTGTGTTGGTTGCCATTTTGTCCTAGGCACATGTCGATTGAAAACTGGGCCTGTTGTATGTGCGTGTGTATGTGTGTGTGTGTGTGTGTATGTACTCACCTAGTTGTACTCACCTAGTTGTGGTTGCAGGTGTCGAGTCACAGCTCCTGGCCCCGCCTCTTCACTGGCCGCTACTGTGTGTGTGTATGTGTATGTGTGTGTATATGTGCGTACTCACCTAATTGTACTCACCTAATTGTGGTTGCAGGGGTCGAGACTCAGCTCCTGGCCCCGCCTCTTCGCTGTCCGCTACTGGGTATCTGCTTTCCCTCGTCTTAAAACTATGTATGGTTCCTGCCTCCACTATATCTTTCTCTAGACTATTCCACTTCCTGACTACTCTGTGGCTGAAGAAATGCTTCCTAACATCCCTTTGACTCATCTGAGGCTTCAGCTTCCAGTTGTGTCCCCTTGTTTCTGTGTTCCCTCTCTGGAACATCCTGTCACTGTCTACCTTGTCGATTCCCCGCAGTATTTTGTATGTCGTTATCATGTCTCCTCTGACCCTTCTTTCCTCCAGTGTTGTTAGTCCTATTTCCCTCAACCTTTCTTCATAGGACAGACCCCTGAGTTGTGGAACTAACCTTGTCGCAAACCTTTGCACTTTCTCTATATGTGTATATGTACTCACCTATTTGTGGTTGCAGGGGTCGAGTCATAGCTCCTGGTGTATGTGTGTGTGTGTGACCCAACAATTAAAATTTGCACCAAGAACTCATTACAGTTGTGACCGGGTGTAGACTAGTGAATTGCTCTTTGCTTTATAATTTATTCATGATTGTAACCATATATAAACGTAAGTAAGTAAATTTACTTACATGATTCATTACCTTTGTAACTTGTGAGTTCATTACCTTTGTAACTTGTGAGTTCATTACCTTTGTAACTTGTTCAGCTATCAAAACTTTGGGATCCAGTCCCTGGACCCATTATGTACCTCTGTAATCTTTTGACTTTATTTATTTCTGTGAGGCTTTGGGTCCGGTGAGGGAATGGATGGGGGGGGTGGTACGCAAGCTGGGGGGGAGAGGGACTCAGGTGTTGAGAGCCCTTTTCCTGGACTTCGGTGGATTGGTAGGTGGTGCCAGGAGAGGTCTCATGTATTGTGTGGTAGATTTCGTGTGTGGGTCTTGGTGTTTGCGGGAGGTGGGGGCCCAGGAAAGGATCAGGGCTCTGGCTGCAAGAATGTATCGTACAAAGTGTAGAAACAGGCTGGTGTATGGGGGTGGTTGGGATGAGAAGTTTAGTCTGGCTTACAGAAATCTAACAGTGGGTGGGTTAATATAGGGGTTGTTGGGGGGCTTTTTTCTGCGACTGGGGGGGGGGGGGCCGTGTGTTTGTGTTAGGTATGGTAGGGTCACGTATGTGTTTGTGTGTATTGGGGGGGGGTGTGGCGGGGTGGGTGATGACGGTCGACTTCTTACAAGTTGGACGGGGCGACAGTTGGCTGCTCGTTGTCCAACACGCCGTGAAGTACTGAAGAAAGCACAAGAAGTTAACCTGAAAAAAGCACAGCATAAGTCACCTACATATGCTGCCATCGCCAAGATCCAGTCCAACACCACTAAGATTCTCAAAGCCACACTACCACCCACCAACGCAGTCGCTACACCACCAACAATGGACACCACAAAGATCCAGTACTGCATGATATATGCCCACATGGCCAACATGGCGAATCCTGGCTCCTTCAACACTGTCATCAACGAGATCTTTGAACTTAATAATATGCCCAAGTTCAACTTCCCAGACTCACCACCATCAGCTGACATCATCAAGTGCACCAGTGCGCCACTTAATATCACAACGCCTGCTCAGCCAACACAGCCGCAGCCGCCACCACCACCACCACCTCAAGCTCCTCCCTCCACCATGGAGATGGACCAATCAGAGACCGCGCAGACGCCGACACCACCACCACAACACTCTCAACAGAAGCTACTATCGACATACCGCAATCTCCACCACCCAAGAAATCAAAAATATTCACAGATGAGAGAACACCAAGACACATAGCATTCAGGTTTGCTGCCTTCTACACCGCTGATGCAAGTGAAGACGACCTATACTTAAATGAACTACACACAAGACTGCTAAACGGAAAAGTCAAGTTCGCTACCATACCACTAGAAGACGGTGAAACTAGAGACACTGTACTGACACTCGCTGAGATGCTAAAAACAGTCTCAGAGGCAAGTACAGACCCACAATATTTCAACTCCAGAGTCTACATTGACGTCATGAACAAAGCCACGTTTAAAAAGCTAACAAACGGCTCCCGCCATTAAATCACACTCCAGTAACAGCCACGACAGCCACGACGTAATCAAGCACCTCACCATCAAACTGCAAGTCCCAGTCCCTGTCAACCCACGCCAGCCGCCAGCCTTGTCACCAGCTAGTACTTCTGTGCAGTGATGCAGCCAGCAGCGTAACACCTTCTACATCGCCTGCAAATTCCTGATCTTCAGTTCCTGATCTCCAGCTCCTGTCCCCTATCGCTCCGCAGCTGGGTTAAGCCCTGGCACTTTTATCTACGACTCAAGACCTTCCTCTCACCGACTACTCTTCAGCTGTCCACACTTCCTCTCGACCCACCTGTGGGTCTTACCTGAACTTATTCGATTCGATTCGAGGAGGGGGGTGTGTGGCTGTGTGTTCAGGAGGGGGGTTGGTTCTTCGGGATAGGCTTCGGTTGGGGTTTGTTTTTGGTTTTAGGGTGGGGGATCATGGGAAGGCGTAAGGGTTGGCCACCTCTGTGTTGGTTGTTTGTATGGTATGTGTGTGTGTGTGTGTGTGTGTGTTCCTTCTGAATATTGTTGCTTAAGTCTCCTGTGTTGCTTCTCAACCGATGTTTAATGATCATAGTGTGTGTGTGTGTGTGTGTGTGTGTGTGTGTGTATGTGTGTGTGTGTGTGTGTGTGTGTGTGTGTGTGTGTGTGTCCAAAGTGGTACTTTTGTATCAAGGTGGCAAGGACAATGTTTTACATTGTTAGGTTATAAAGTTTGATTGTGCGTTATGTTATTGGAGGACAAGGTTGTAGTTAGTTTTGTGAGGTTGCCTCATGTTCAGATGAGTGTTATGTTGGTGGTTGGATTTTGTAATATTATTATGTATGTTGAAATAAGTCTCAAATAAAATATAAAAAAAAAAAAAAAAAAAAAAAAAAAAATCTTTTGACTACCGCCCACAGGATGGGTATGGGGTGCATAATAAAGATATCAATATATGGTATATGGTATAGTATATGGTATAGCCGTTAGAAGCACGAACCGTACAGCCTAAGTCTAAAATGAGAGAATGAATAAGTGTGAGGGAAAAGTAGTCTAATTATGGGTTAAGGTTGTTAGTCTGCCGGCGGTCATTCACGGGTTCAGCCGTTGCTACCCTCTTGCGGGCCGAATCAGAACCCCCCACCCTTTTCTGGTGGTAGTTACCTTACCTGGTGACAGTGAAACTGTGGAGAGACACTACACCTCCACTCTTCTCCTGAACAGGTAAGGTGCTCTACCAAGGGTATTTTAATTGTGGTTAATTTAAGGTTACCAGTAATTTCTACCATCTTAAAGTAAACATGTTATCCTTTTTCTTTCTTACATGTTATGTTTACTTACGGTAACTATTTTTTATTTTCTCTTTATCAGCTCTGCTGCTGGCCTGGTCAGCTGGTACAGACGCCAGTTTTGAAGGAGCTAGATATACGTCTCTCTGACTTGGGTTTTGTCTACTCTTCCGCTTCAAAATCTTACGTACCTCGACCAAGTGGCATACGAGAATTCTTAACTACCCAGGATAACCATCCAACATCTCTTCTACATCAGACTCAACCTGGGCTTATATTCTCCTACTCTCCATCCTGCCAGAACCACAAAGGCATATTTTTTTTATATATTTTATTAAAAACTTAAAATTCTTAGTTTATTTCATATCCAAGAGTCTTTATTTGTTTTTATTATTTTTCCATTATTATTTGTTCAGGTGGAAGGCGTTCCACTGACAATAAGATACATGAACAACTTCTGGAGTATATTTATGAAGACGTTTCGCCAAGAAGTGGCTTCGTCAGTAGTGAAGGGAAGTGGCTTCGTCAGTCGTGAAGGGAAGTGGCTTCGTCAGTCGTGAAGGGAAGTGGCTTCGTCAGTCGTGAAGGGAAGTGGCTTCGTCAGTCGTGAAGGAAGTGGCTTCGTCAGTCGTGAAGGAAGTGGCTTCGTCAGTCGTGAAGGAAGTGGCTTCGTCAGTCGTGAAGGAAGTGGCTTCGTCAGTCGTGAAGGAAGTGGCTTCGTCAGTCGTGAAGGGAAGTGGCTTCGTCAGTCGTGAAGGGAAGTGGCTTCGTCAGTCGTGAAGGGAAGTGGCTTCGTCAGTCGTGAAGGGAAGTGGCTTCGTCAGTCGTGAAGGGAAGTGGCTTCGTCAGTCGTGAAGGGAAGTGGCTTCGTCAGTCGTGAAGGGAAGTGGCTTCGTCAGTCGTGAAGAAGTGCTCGTCAGTCGTGAAGGAAGTAGCGTATCTGTCAGTCGTGAAGGGAAGTGGCTTCGTCAGTCGTGAAGGGAAGTGGCTTCGTCAGTCGTGAAGGGAAGTGCTCCTTGATGCTGGTGAGGGGTCCGTCCTGGACTTATCCACTCTTGCTTGGATGGTATCTAAGTGCCTCCCAGGCCATAGGCGCTATGTAACACATATGAGTTTAACGTTGTTCTTTATTATTATAATTAATAATTCACGTTAAGTGCTAAAACCATGTGGGCCATTCAGCTCAAGTTTTCCTTTATTCAAATATATAAATAAAGAAGGGTAAAGGATGAGTAATGTGGTAGGTATTAGGTAGGTGTGGTAGGTATTAGGTAGGTGTGGTAGGTATCAAGTAGGTGTGGTAGGTATCAAGTAGGTGTGGTAGGTATTAGGTAGGTGTGGTAGGTATTAGGTAGGTGTGGTAGGTATTAAGTAGGTGTGTAGGTATTAGGTAGGTGTGGTAGGTATTAGGTAGATTTGGTAGAAGGTTCCAGCTGAAGTTTGAGTTGCTGCAACGTTTCGCTAAATGTTTCTCTCTTTTGTCATTACTTAAAATAAATATTAAATTTATTCAAAAGAAAAATGATCTTCAGGAATATAGTTATCGTTGCGTGCCTGTGGCTGCTCGCCATACTGGCCTTCACCCAGGTAGTGGAGGAGGAGGTGGCGAGCTTGGAGCTACACATCAAGCTCACCTCGAGGCCCAACTGGTCCTCGAGCTACTTTCAGCAGACTGAATGGTGGGACTTAGTGCCTTTCCTAGGCTCCTGCTTGAGAGCCTTGCAACGCTTGCATGCCCTCAGGACGCTCCTGGGGTACCCACAGCTAATGTCACCCTGGGTAGTGTTCGCGGTGCTTATCCTAGTGCACAACATTCTGGTGATAAACCTACTCGTCAACATCGTCACCGTTGCCCACCTCGAGCACTTCCTCTTTCTCGCCAGCATAGGATTAAAGGAGGTCCTCGCCCACATGGGTCAAAGGAAGAGCGGGAGCGTTAGGAAGGCCGTCTGGTCGGAAGTGGTGAAAATGCAGTCGTCAGCGCGAAGTCACGCAGAACTCCTCGGCCTTATCTCACAGATCCATCACCAACATCACCTTCCACCTCTCTTTCATCCCTCACAGGAAGCCACGGGAAGTAGATGAGTATGATGGGGTAGAAGACCCCAGAGCCCAGGAACAATCTCCCTTTCCCTGATACAAGGTCCAGGGTGCCGCCCAGTGATATTGGGACGTGCTCAGTTGAGTGATACTAGGACGCCCAGTGACACAAGGACGTACCTAGTGATACACGGACCCTGATGACGCATGAAGATGTCTGGTCTTGGGTTCATGAAGATGTCTGGTCTTGGGTTCATGAAGATGTCTGGTCTTGGGTTCATGAAGATGTCTGGTCTTGGGTTTCATGAAGATGTCTGGTCTTGGGTTCATGAAGATGTCTGGTCTTGGGTTCATGAAGAGTGGGTTTTGGTTCTTGGGTTCATGAAGATGTCTGGTCTTGGGTTCATGAAGATGTCTGGTCTTGGGTTCATGAAGATGTCTGGTCTTGGGTTCATGAAGATGTCTGGTCTTGGGTTCATGAAGATGTCTGGTCTTGGGTTCATGAAGATGTCTGGTCTTGGGTTCATGAAGATGTCTGGTCTTGGGTTCATGAAGATGTCTGGTCTTGGGTTCATGAAGATGTCTGGTCTTGGGTTCATGAAGATGTCTGGTCTTGGGTTCATGAAGATGTCTGGTCTTGGGTTCATGAAGATGTCTGGTATTGGGTTCATGAAGATGTCTGGTCTTGCGTTCATGAAGATGTCTGGTCTTGGGTTCATGAAGATGTCTGGTTTTGGGTTCATGAAGATGTACTCATGGTCCATGCGTCCTTATGAATCTGTGGGTTTGATTATGTACACGAACGGTGCGTGTGTACACTTAATGACAACCATGGCAAAATCAGGGTAGCCACAGCCAATCCGGAGAGAGAGGTTTTTTAGTGCCAGGAAGGAAAAAAAGATGGCAGGAAATGACAGAAATTGTACACCAACTGCAATCATTTCTGGAGTGGAATCAGTCAGTGGCCTCCACTCCATTACAACAGATATTAGAGCCAGGAAAAAAAGACCCCCCCTTCCATACCACCAAGAGGCCTGGTCACGGACCGGGCCGCGGGGGCGTTGACCCCTGGAATTCTCTCCAGGTAGACGCCAACAACGAGCCAGGAAAAAAAGACCCCCCCTTCCATACCACCAATACCACCAAGAGGCCTGGTCACGGACCGGGCCGCGGGGGCGTTGACCCCTGGAATTCTCTCCAGGTAGACTCCAGGTAGAAGCCAACAACAAGGTACCTTACATTCGTGGACTGCTTACAGAGTCAAATGCTATGTTTGCGGTTTTCACAGAGACCCACATAAGAGATCACTTGGACAATGAAATATGGATCCCGGGATACAACCTATACAGGTGTGACAGATTGAACAGGCAAAAAGGGGGGGTTGGCCTGTATATCACAGTCACTTATATGTTCAGAACTACTTAATGCTTCAAATGATGTAGTTGAAGTATTAGCAATAAAGGTCGAGAATCAAAACCTGGTCATCGTGGTTGTCTACAAGCCCCCGGATGCAACGTCCCAACAATTCCAGGAACAGCTTCTGAAAATTGACCACTGTCTGGAAAATCTTCCAGCTCCTGCCCCCAACATCTTGCTACTGGGGGTTTTCAACCTCAGGCACCTAAAATGGAGGAAAATTGCAAACTATGTGGTAGCTGAGATAACACCAGGAGGCATCTCAGATGAAAATTCACACATGCATGAACCTTTAAATCTCTGAACGAAGTTCACCTTAAACAAGCAAATAGTAGAGCGCACAAGATTAGAGAATACGCTGGAACTCATCTTCACCAACAATGATGATCTGATACGAAATATCATATCAAAAACAATATACTCAGATCACAACATAATAGAGGTCCAGACATGCATGCGGGGAGCACCAGATCAACAAAATGTGAACAGCCGTGAGGTTGGAACCTTTCGACCCACGTAAGATTTCTTTGGAGCTCTGGCTAAGCTTGTTGGAAGCCAATTTCGCTCACTTAGGAATTAAAGAGCAAGATAACAAGAGGAATTTCTTGCTAGTGTCCCTGGGATCAGAAACTTAGTGTTTTAGGTAATGTGTGTGCACCAGATTTACCAAACACGAAGCGTTACGACGACTTGGTCGTGGCACTGAAAAGTTATGCAGTGAAACCAGCCTACCACCGCAGTTTGTTGGCTTTTCAGCAGAGGAAGAAACGACAGGGTGAGTCCTTGCATGAATTATATACAGATTTAAAAGCGTTGGCTGTGAACTGTACCTTTGGGGGACAATTTGACCCCAGAGTGAGGGACCAGTTGTTTATGGCGGTGGTGGATGAAGTATATTTTCCTCACCTAGTTGCAGAAAATTTGGATTTGCAAAGTGTGCAGTCTGCAAAACTATTTGACAAACTTTTGAACTTGGAACAGGCATTTGTTACAGATCAGAACTCTGCTCCTGCGGTACAAGTGATTAATGCTGTGAAATGTAAACATTGTGGGTTCCAGCACAGTAGTAGTACTTGTAGGTTTAAAGACTTTTTCTGTAATAAGTGTCATAAGAAAGGCCACTTGAGAAGAGTGTGTAGTGAGAAATTTACAAAAGTCTCTCCTAAGGCTGTATCAAAATCGAGTATTGAAAAAAACAGGACAGCAAGGACACAGCAGTCACCGAGATATCCTAGAACAAAGTCAATTAAGGTGCTGGATGGCGGTGATAGTTCGGGGGATGAGGAAGTGATGAGCTTATATGCCTTAGAGGATAGTGTGTTTTCCATGAAGGCAGAGAAATATGGGTTTATCATTAACAATAAACAGGTACCCTTTGAGATTTACAGTGGGGCGTCCATCTCGACTTTATCCAAAGACTGGGTAGAGGCAGTAAAGGGGCACATTGAACCATGTTCTAGGAGGGTAACTGCATATGATAATGGGAAAATAAACCTTCTGGGACAGGTGGTTTTGCCGGTAAGATATAATAAATTAGAGGTGTCACAAGTGTTTTATGTAGTGAAATCCAATAATAGTAACTTGTGTGGGAAAGACCTCATGAAAAAGGTAGGGGTGCAACACAACCTCCCGACTCCCCGAGGCTGTGCAACACAACCTCCCGACTCCCCGAGGCTGTGCAACACTCACTAGCAACTCGGGAATAACACTATCTGCACTGTGCAAGGATTGAGAAACTAAGCTATTTTTAATACGAAGTGAGAATAATTTACCTTGCTGGATTGGATGAATCTACCAAAATTAACAAACTAGACAGTGCTGAAGAAATGGTAGATAATTTTAGGGTAGATTCTAGTAAACCTATCTCCAGCATCGTGGCACAAATTCATGTGAAAAGTGATGCTGTCCCTAAGTTTGTGAAAGCAAGGCCAGTACCATTTTTTCACAAAGAGATGATTGAGGAAGAATTAGAAAAACTAGTGCAGAAAGGCATTATTGAGCCTATATCGCATAGTGAATGGTCTGTACCTATTGTGCCAGTACTGAAGGCTGACTGTAAGTCTATGAGAATTTGTGGGGATTTTAAATATGTAAATGAGCAAATTCATTGTGAAAGATATCCTTTACACAGGATTGAGGAATTATTGTATGTAGTAGGTAAAGGTAAAATATTTACAAAATTAGATTTAAAGGATGCTTATTTACAGATACCTGTAGATGAGAGGAGCCAACAACTGTTAGTAATTAATACCCACAGGGGTCTTTTTAAATTTCCTCATCTCCTGGTATTTTCCAGAAATTTATTTCCCAATTGTTTGTTAAACTGGATGGGGTAGCATCCTATTTAGATGATATCATAATATGTGGTGCCACAGAAGCTGAGCATGATGTTAGACTCCGGCAGGTGTTGAGTATTTTACAGAAGCATAATGTAGTACTAAATAAGAATAAGTCAGTGTTGAAAACCAGATCTATTGAATATCTGGGGTATGAAATTTCAGGGGAAGGTATTAAACCTTCTTCTCGGAAGGTGGAGGCTCTTGTGAATTTACCTTCACCTACGTCCGTAGGGGAAGTTCAGTTCTTTGTGGGGATGGTGACATATTATTGTAAGTTTATTAAGAACTTTTCTTTAATTTTGGCACCACTGTATGATTTGTTAAAAAAGGGGGCTACATTTGAGTGGTCTACAGTGGAAGAGGAAGCTGTTCAAAGGATTAAAAAACAATTAGTGTGTTCAGGTTTGTTGACTAATTTTACGGGAGAACATCCATTAATAATTGAGGTTGATGCTTCTTCTGTGGGTGTTGGATGTGTGTTAATCCAGGTAGTAAATGGCCAGGAAAAACCTGTGTATTTTGCTAGTAAGAAACTTTCTCCAGCAGAACAGAATTATTCTCAACTTGATAAAGAAGGTCTAGCTTTGGTGTATGCTGTTAAGAAATTCAGATATTTTTTGCTAGGGAGAAAGTTTGTTGCTCGCACAGATCATAAACCATTGCTAGGGTTGTTTGGAAAAGGAAAACATATTCCAGTAAATGCAAATGCCAGAATTCAGCATTGGGCTCTGTTATTAGCTCAGTATGATTATGAGTTGTCATTCAAGGCTGGCAAGGAAAATGTTATTGCAGATGCATTTAGTAGATTACCTATTGAAGATCACAGCTTAGAGTCAGGTACACCTTCAGAATATATAAGATTAGTAGAGTCCATCGATTTCCAACATTTATCATTTGACAAAATCAAAGAGGAAACTGGGATAGATGCTGTATTATCCCAAGTAGTAAATAATGTTAAATATGGTTGGGGTAAAAATAATGTATTTTTATCTGACTATAATTCAGTCAAATCAGATCTGACTGTTCATGATGATGTATTATTGTATAGGAACAGAGTGGTAGTGCCAGTAAAGTTGAGATGTAAGGTATTGGAGCATCTGCATATAGGTCATAATGGTATCAATGCTATGAAAGCAGAAGCTAGGCAGTGGGTCTGGTGGCCAAAAATGGACCAAGATATTGCAGAAGTGACAAAGAGTTGTCCCATTTGTTTTCAGAATTTTAAGCCAATTTCATCTCCTGTCCTATCTTGGCCCAGCACTGGGAAACCATGGTCTAGAGTGCATATAGACTATGCAGGTCCAGTTGAGGGCAAATATTTTTGGTAATTGTGGATTCTTTTTCAAAATTCTTAGATGTGCAAGTCACTAGTTCTATGACATCCACAGTGACTACTGAGTTACTGAGGAAATCCTTTGTAATTTTGGGTTACCAAACATAGTTGTGTCAGATAATGCTGCTTACTTTGTATCCCAAGAACTGAAAGCTTTTTAGTAAGAATAGTATTGAACATATTACTCCAGCCCCATACCATCCATCATCAAATGGTCTGGCAGAGAGAGCGGTACGGACATTGAAGGAAGGGTTACACAAGTTTACAAAAGGATCTCTCAATACCAGATTATATAGGTTCTTATATAACCATAGGAAAACTGTTCATTCCTCCACTAATAAGACACCAGCAGAAATGATGTTTCATAGGACTTTCAAAGTCCCTGTATCAGCTGTCAAATGTCATGTTAAAGAGGACAATTCATTGTCTAACATGCCTGCTGGTGACTTTCAAGGAGTGGTGAAGCATTTTAAGGTTGATGATGCTGTGTATGCAAGGAATTTTGGGAAAGGTGACCCTTGGGTAGAAGGAAAAATTGTGGAGGTATTAGGGGTTAGGAATTACAAAGTGTTATTTAGAGGGTTTGGTAACATGATATGGAAAAGGCATATAGATCAGCTCATGCCAAGGTTTAGGAGTGGAGAGCAACCACTGATTCCAACAGTACCAGAAGCCTTAAGAAGTGGTTTAGAGGAACTGGCTACAACAGATAATAATGGTAATAAACTTAAAGAGCAGGTTAGCATACAGGAAGAACCTCCTGGGAGGTTTGCTAAGGGAACCAGCCGGGTGAGAGAAGAGGAGGCACCTCAGGACAGCGCAAACCCTCCAATTCTCCGGCGTTCCAGCAGAGTTGTCAAACCTCCAGATAGGTTGGATTTATAAGTTGGATGATATAATGTAATTTAGGAAAGGAGGAATGTAAGGGTTGGGAGCAGTAGGAGGATTGAATACTGTTTGTTTGGTTCAGTCATTTATAATTGTTTTGTTGTTGTTGTTGTTGTTATAGAGCGGCCTTGGAGAGTACATGGTTATTGTTACTCAGCTTTTCAATAACCTACAACCACTACACCCATCATCTAAAACCTCCAACACCCTCTTTATTCGATTCGCCAGAATTTTCGCAAAGATCTTATAATCCGAGCATAACAAAGTTATAGCTCTATAGCCCTTCATCCTATCACCGTTCTTCCCTTCGGTACCATCACTACCACCCCTGTCCTATGCTCTTCCTCCATATATCCCCTATCCTTCATTTGATTATAGATCTGCACTAAAACATCCTTTAACACCTCCCAATGTAACACATAAAAATCTCCCGGTAAGCCATCCAACCCAGGTGCCTTTCCTAACCTTAATCCCTGCACCGCCTGCCATACTTCCGCCTCCGATATACGTCCTCCTAACCCCTTCCTATCCTCCTCCCCCAGACGTTCTTGTATCCCCTCCAAAATGATCCTTCGACTTGCCTCACTCCCAACCACTCTCCTAAACTTTTGCTGAAACCAACATCCCGCATACCCACACATGCCATCAGTTGTACTTAACACCTGCCCTTTCTGATACCCTCCCAGGTCTTCTTCAACCTTCAACGACGAGATAATCATACCCTTCCTCCTTTTCCTAAACCTCCTTAAAACAGTGCCCGAGGCCTATCTCCCCATAAAACCTCGTCCAATTGACACCTGACCCTGACCACATGGAATATATCATTTTGTATGTCCCTTAACCTCCCACGTAGCATACTAATTTCTGCCTGATGCCCCACTCCCCTACATAACAAGACCTAAGCTGACTTTCTAAGTAACGTTGCAAACCATACCTATAACCCGCCTCCTCCACTCCGGCCCTCCGATAATAATCCCTCACCGCCTCCTTCGCCTTTGAAGACCACCACCTCACCTAATCCCTTATCCTCTGCCCCTTCCCCACCCTCCCCACCAGTCCGCAAAGCATCCCTATCCCCATCCCTCTGTAACAAACGAACATTCAATTTCCAATGACCTGGATATATCTTGACAGCCCCAACCCAACTCAACACCGCCACTACACCACGGTGATCAGAGAACCCAACATCGAGAAGACGCCGTCTCCTACACTTATACCTGACGCTACATAAACCCTATCTAGTCGTGCCATATCCTCTCCTAAAAAAGTATGCTCCACCAAAGCATCCCTTACCACAACCACATCCTTGACTCCCACCGCCCCCAACACATCCCTCAAAACTGCAAGTTCACATCCCGAGCCTCGAGGCTCTACATCACGCTTCCGAATAATACAGTTTCAATCACCAGCTATTATTACCACCTTGTAATGAAGCAAATCAGCCCCTCAAGCATTATTTATGTAAGGTGTGATAAATATTAGTTGTGAAAATTTCATGACTGTCCTCACTTATATTTCTTGTCTATATCCTTATCTATTTACCATGTGCATAGTTCTGTAACTCAGGGGAAAGAAATAAATGCTGTTAATTAACTCAAGGAATGTATTTGAACTGTGACCATCTTCGCATTCTGTTGCTCTGTTATTGTATGTTCCAATATGTTTTCTCTAGATTTTTTGTTAATCTGTGAATATAGTGTATAACATTAATTTTCTTTGTGTCTGATTATTTTTCTAGTATTAGTATTCATTGTAATAATTATTGTGAGTAAAAATAAGGTTTTATAGAGGCAAGTTGACCGTCTTGTGTCGAAATTTGTAAAGAATTTGTGTACATGAGAGGGAGTTCTATTCAAAACAAGGGAGGGAACACGAGGGAGAGTTCCCATGACCACTCTCACACCTTTGTCAGCTTAAGAAGCCTTTTTCAACTTCTCATATTGATTATACTGCTGCTAACAAGTGAGTTCATAATCTGTGTTGAGAGAGATAAGTAGAGAAGATCAAATATTGTTACAATGCAGTCTTTTTGTGTTATAGCCATTGGAGGAACAAGCCTCCAGCCGGCATATCTTGTATCACTCTAAGAAAAGGCCTATTAACTGTGTATACCTTGTAACTTGCCTTATTATGATAGTTAAATGATACCTGTATATTGTATGATTAGAGTAAATTGTAAGAATAATGATAATTTAAGGTGTAATGACTAGTATTTTTGACCATGTGATCTACCCCAATACTTATTATTTCTCACCTATATCTTATTCCTAACCTATCTTTTATGCTAATACTCTTTTATTAAATATCTACTACTTATGTTTAACTATGCTTATTTCCTGTAATTTATCTGTCACATGTAACTTGACTTAATCTAGCTTACCTGTGTATTTGCTGCCTTGTACCACTATTTTATTTTCCTCGATCTTAATTCATACTAGCCTATGTTTCATGTTTATTCTGTGTATACATATATGTTCATTTTTGTGTATTATAATTGTGTTAAGTTACACTGTTTGCTCACTGTATTTCAGCTGTCTTATTTTTATGTAAAATCTTGAATTATTTTGATATGCCATTTTTATTGTTTTGATAATTTGTTAATTATGTTCCTTTCTTATATTCTTTTGCAAGATCTTATTTTGTTTGTAGAAGTTCTTGCTTGTGTATTTTGTGTCTAAACCTGAAAAATGTTTTAGGTTTAGTAGGGAACAGACAATATGGCATCGTCTGGTGTTCTGTCGACCCCAGGGTGGGGCTGGGGTGGTAGCTGCATTTCAACCTCAGGCAAGCCCCTTAAAGCATAAACTAAAAAATCACGCACAAAAGCTTCCTTCACACTCCTTACATTGGTAGCAGGCATATAAACCCCAATAAAACTAACTAACAGGTATGTCTCCCCATACCCCATCAACCCTCACAATCCTCCCATCCCCACCTCCTCCCAAGACCTCATACTAAAAGGGCTGGTCTCCTAATGCCCACCAACACCCCACCCTTGAGATTCACTGTACTCCCGTGTATAAATTATAACCCTTTAGCAACAATTCCTACCACACTTAAAATTGTGTTCCTGTAAGAAGCATACGTCAATCCTCTCTCCTTAAAGTTGCTTCCACCCATAACTTTTAACCTCTGCCCGAAAGGCCATTAACGTTCATACAGAGACACTTGAAGGTTTCATTGGAGGCTTCCACGATCCTTCACCAATCTAGACCCATCTAGCTTCATCACTAGTTCTCCCCCACCATAACCCCTCCCTCTCCGCCCGTGACTTTACCCTTAACCCACCTTTCCTGCCCTTAGCCACATCCGCCCATACTTTCTTGCCGGTTCTCTGAGCTGGCATCACACGTCTTCCTCCACTGATCCACTGGATCTCTTGCGGGATCCCTCCGCTACCTCCATGACCTCACCTGCTTCCTCACCACTCACATCCAACATGCCCCTATGTACCTCTGCCTCAACCACACACACCTGTACCTGATCATCCATACCATCACCTGCCTCCTTACTTACCGCCCATTCAGCACTTCACCGGCCTTGCCACCATCTCCGTAAGGTACCCTCCACATAGTCGTCCGCCACAGCTCAGGCTATCTAGCATCCTCTCTGCAAATCTTCCAAGAGAGGTCCAGATAAGTTAACCAATCGTCATCTCTCCCCGCACCTCACGATCCCGGGAGCCACGGTCCTCATCCGGCTCGTCACCGGTGGCAGTGATACACACCCTCCGCCTCTTCCTCCACGTGTCCTCCACTTGCCAGTACCAATCAGCTCACCAAGCTGCTGGGTCCCCGTTGATTCTGGCCTCATCCATCAATTCGTCTCCCCTTTTTTCCCATCGTGGCACAATGTTGTCGCTGGGTTGGTGTCCCCGTCGGTCACACGCCATAGCCATATGCCGGCTGCCCATAGCCCTACACGTTCCAGCACCTGCCCCACATGCGTAACATAGACTTATACGGAAGTCCAGCAGGAGGAACATACGATAGTAGTCTCCTCAATGTCATCTTGAGACTGACCGACCCCTTCCGGCATATTGCATGAGGGGCTCTCACTGCCAGGAGAGAGCTTTTGTTCTTCGACACTCAGAGCACTGTTGACATTATAGTTTCACTATCAGGTCATTGCTGAGCTGTCTGTAGTTGTCATTGATAACTGATCTGGTTGAGGGCCAGAGATAGCATCCCACAGGCCTGGCTCTGTGATGTCAGTTGAAAGCCAGAGATATCATCACAGAGCCTGGTCCTGTGATGTTGGATTTGAAAGCCAGAGATAGCATCACAGGACTGGCTCTGTGATGCTGGTTGAGAAAGTCACAGATAGCATCACCAGGCCTGGCCCTGTGATGCTGTTAACATTCAAATTCATTTCATCCCACACTTTGTCCTGCGGGGACATTCAGGAGTGCTGGAGGCTCAGGCCGCCGTCCTCTAATCACTGACACATCTCTGAAGTTTTTTTTTTTTTTATAGGATGGTAGGTTGAATTAAGCTCCAACTTCCCGGAGGCCAACTGCGGTGGTGCTGTCCTGGCTTGTGCTGGGTATAGCGGTTATCAGCACATTAGGTGTATCTGGCTTGTGCTGGAGGTATAGCGGTTATCAGCTGCAGTGGGGTGTATCCCTGGCTCGTGCTGGAGTATAGCCCAGTTATCAACTGCAGTGAGGTGTATCCTGAACTCGTGGAGGTATGGCAGTTATCAACTGCAGTGGGGTGTATCCTGGCTCGTGCTGGAGGTATAGCAGTTATCAGCTGCAGTGGGGTGTATCTGAAAACAAGTATGGTATGTGATTATCAACTTTGCAGTGGGGTGTATCCTAGCTCGTGCTGGAGTATATGCAGTTATCAGCTGCCAGTGGGATGTATCCTGGCTCGTCCTGGATGTATGGCAGTTATCAACTGCAGTGAGGTGTATCCTGGCTCGTGCTGGAGTATAGCAGTTATCAACTACAGTGAGGTGTATCCTGGCTTGTGGATGTATAGCAGTTATCAACTGCGGTGGGGTGTATCCTGGCTCGTGCTGGAGGCCTGCTTGTTATCAACTACAGTAGAGGTGTATCCCTGGCTTGTGCTGGGTATACATGGTATCCTTGAAAGGGACTAGGGATGTCAGATTTTTATTCTTCATGCAACTTTTCGCTTTAATTTCGCTCCGCAACTCGAAAAGACATAGGCAGAGCTAAGTGTAGACAATTTGAAAGGCCAGTGCGAGGTCACTAGGAACAGCCCTACGCGCAACTGGCGGCGTTTCCGCTTCTTGCGTCAAACTACCTGACAACTTCCATTCATATTCCTTTTTCAGCTGTAATCGTGTTTACGCGTGCGTAGTGGATGCGGCGAGGCCTAGTGCAGCTTCGGTGGATGAGTGAGACGAGCGTCGCAGGCGCCTATCACCTGGCTTCAGCGGATGCGTGAGATGAGCGTCCCCTTGATGCCTATCACCTGGCTTCAGCGGATACGTGAGATAGGGGCGTCCCCTTGATACTATCACCTGGCTTCAGCAGGCGTGAGATAGGCGTCGCCAGCGCCCTATCACCTGGCTTCAGCGGATGCGTGAGATGAGCGTCACTTGACGCCTATCACCTGGCTTCAGCGGATGCGTGAGATGAGCGTCGCGGTACCTATCACTGGCTTCAGCGGATGCGTAGGACGAGCGTCCCGCCGGACGCCCATCACCTGGCTTCAGCGGATGCCGTGAGATGAAGCTGTCCCCGCCAGCGCGCCCATCACCTGGCTTCAGCGGATGCGTGAGATGGAGGCGTCCCTTGATGCCTATCACCTGGCTTCAGCGGATGCGTGAGATAGGCGTCCCTTATTGCCTATCACCGCAGCTTCTTGGATGCGTGAGATGAGCGTCCCCTTGATGCACTATCACTGGCTTCAGCGGATGAGCCAAGTCAGCAGCGTCTTGCTGGCCAACGCGGCGTCTACCACCAGCGTCCACCTGTGCGTCAACTTCTCCCTGCGCAGTAAACAGCTGCACGAACCATCACCTGTAATAATGAAACAAGCATGGGCATCCAGCAGATATATACAATAATATACAAGTAATACACGTAGTACACGGAATATACACCACCATGTATAATGCAAGTCAGTAATATACATCCATGTACACAAGTCAGTAATGCACAGCAGATTTAGTACACAGGTAATATATACACTACACGTACTCCAGTATGTGTGTTTCCGTGGTAAATGTTCTCGCTGGGTCGTTAGCGTCTCAAAGCTCGC
>WNWK01026276.1:0-27574 GCA_009830355.1 Cherax destructor
AAGTTTTTTGGCCCCGGGGACATTTCCAGTGACAATCACAAATCCCCAAAAAAACACCAAATGTAGTGTGAATTTTTGGGAAAGAGCCCTGGTAATGTTCCTCAAGGGTTTTCAACGCCACTGGCGGGGGCCCTGCCCCCCGGGGGGGAGCAGGCGGACAGGCCCCAAACTTTTTAAAAAAAAGGGGGTTTTTACGATTCTCGGTAAAAAAAAGTTTACAAAACCCAAATTTTAAAGAAGTAAAAACCCCAAAAGGGGGGGGTCCACTGATTTACTATTTTTTCCCCCCCCTACTCAATAAAAACAAATACTCATATTATAAGTTAATGTAAAAAATGCTAAAGTTTTTTTCCCTTAAATAACCCAATTCCATTTTTTAAAATTTTAACAATCTAATATCATTAATAATAATTTAAACGCAAAATTTCATCATATTGAAATTTTAAAAACGTTTTTTTACTAGAATAAACTCAAAAAATTTTTTTAATATTAAGTACATAGTCTAATTTAAAGAAAAACTCCCCCTAATGCCATGGCATTCAGGGGCCCCCTTTTGCACTCAATTTACATTGTAACTACCAATCCTATTAATCTGCTCTGAAACAAAAAAAATTTTTACTTTACTTTTTTTACTTTATTTTAAAATTTAATTATGTTTATATTTATTTTATTGTTTTCTGTATGTAAAACTATAGTTTTTTATTCTTTAAAAATTTTTTAATTTTTTTGGGGGGAAAAACAGAATTGTTTTTACATTATTTCTTATGGGAAATAAGGTTTGAAATCGAACAATTCGGGTTAACCCAGCTCCGGGAAAAGGATTTGCTAAAGTCGGGGGACCACTGTACTGTACAGTATATGGGTGTATTTTTTTCAATTTTTTTTTTTTTTTTTGGGTGATGTATAAAAGGGGGTTTAAAAATTAAAAATTTAAAATGTTTTACGGAATTTAGGGGTTTTAAAAACCGGGGGACCCTCATTTAGACACTTTTTTGGGGTTTTGGGTTTAAAAAAATGGAAGAATTTGGACATTTTTATCTAACACGACGTAAACCTTTTTACCCATTCGGAGGGGGGGAAAAATTTTTTTCATGCGGTCGCCTGCGGTGGGTTTAAAAACCCCCGAGCAGTGGGGGGGTCCCACCCATCCTCAGCCACCCTCACCCACCCACGCATCCCACCCAGCTTCAGTTTGATTCATAAGTGTACAGGGCAACAAAACAAGCTCCGTGTTTTTTACATACATTTTATCATTTTCAAATTTCATTTTGATAAATCTTTTTTTCACAAAAAGAGCAAACATAAGTCTGACGCTGACTTGACTGAATGACTTACTGATTTGACAGGGAAAGACACTGACGCTGACTCCACTTTACTGGGAAGACTTTACTTACTGAATCATTTACTGGGCTTACTGAATCACTTGCTGGGCTTACTGAATCACGTTGACTTACGAATCACTTGACTGACTTACTGAATCACTTGATTGACTTACTGAATCACTTGACTGACTTACTGGGAAACACTTGACTGACCTACTGAATCACGACTGACTTACTGAATTTTTGACTGACTTACTGAATCACTTGTGACCTCCAGGCCTCTCCTACAAAATTTTAAAAGGTTAAAATTTTAAATGATATATGGGGGGACCCCAAATCACATATAGTTCCATGTGATGGCCCCTGAAAAGGGGTTTAAAACCCAAAAACAAGGTAAAGTTTTGCTTTTCCCATCATGCATGTATCATGCACAGCTCTGAAGAGAGTGAAAGGAAAAATTTTGGCCAACATGTCATATAAGAGCTTTATCGATACTATACCTTTGATATACCTTTTAAGAGTTTGGTTTTTTATTTTATGAGCCCCCGGGGCCCGGCTCGCTGGTGCTTTCCCGGGCAACCAGGCTGTTGCTGCTGGGGGACCGCTGCCCCACAATCCGTCCCGCCTGGTTGATCTGGCACCTGGTGAAGATACTTGTCCAGTTTCCCTTGAAGGCTTCTACCCTTGTTGACCGTGTATCTGCACTCTTTGTTGAAACGACACTTTCCCTTTTCCCTTTAAAATGGCACATTTTTTGGGTTTTATTACACAATCTCTGCCATATAAGCACATACCTTTTTGCAAAAATCAGAATTCAAATGTTTTGACTGCCTATTTTTACTGATTTTGTGTCTTTCCCAAGATCTCCCCCTGATCTGCGTTTTTTCTTTCTTTCATCAGGCTAGTTCTTCCCCTTCATTTTCGTTTTTTCCGCTCTAGCTTTCACTTCCCCCTTTTCCTTTTTCATGTTATGTACCTTTTTTTCTTTTTTAGACTTTCAATGGTCTAAAATAAACAGTTGGAATGTTGAAGGAAAAAAATTTGGGTTTTGTTTTAAACAGGGGCGTGAAGGGGTGTTTGTCGTTTCGGGGGGAATAGTGAAAAAAGGGGCCGTCATCAGAAAAGCGAAAATTTGGCGAGGGCTGCGGTGGCCCACCGATTTTCCCCATCCCGCCCCCCACATCCTTTTTACCCCCCCACACTCCCCACCTCCCACACCCTGACCTCCCCCACTCCCGACCTCCCCCATTCCACCTCCGACCCTCCCCCACTCCCACCCTCCCACACCTTCCCCCCTCCCGCCCCCCCATCCCGACCCTCCCACACTCCACCCTCCCACACCCCTTTTTCCCCCTTTTTACCCTCCCCTTTTCCCGACAACACCCGAAAAAAAAAAAAATTTTTTAAAAAATTTTTTTCCCCTTTTTTTTTCTATCAGCCTAAACTTTGGTCAGGCATCTTGTTTAACAGGCTGTAGCTGGTTGAACAGGCTACCAACACATACAGTGGACCCCGGGGGTTTCCCGCTCCAAACTCCCCCCTTTTATGTAGGGTATTTTTTAAATGCTTTTGTAAGTGTTTTTTTGGGGGTCTAAGAGAACTAGTCTACTTTTTTTATTCCTTATGGGAAAAAATTTAAATTTTGGTAATGGCACTTGAAAGCATTCGGGAACAAAAATAAAAAACCGGGGCCCACTGTACAGTGGCCCCCCGGGTTTTCGAAATTTAAATCCTTTCCCAGGAGCTATTATTTAAACCCGAAGTTTTTAAAAATTAAAACCCTTATTTCCCATAAGAAATAATGTAAATATAATTAATCCTTTCCCACAAAATTATTTTCCTACTAAATAAAAAAAACAATATATATATATATATATATATATATATATATAAAAAACAGTGGAACCCGGCTTACGATGTTATCATCTTACGTTATTTTCGGTAACCGATATTTATAACGAAAAATTTTTTTGTGACTTACGATGTTTGCTTTACCGCATTGAGGATTTCCCGGCCCCCAGCTGGCCCCCTCCGGGGAGCGCATTTATTGTTTAAAAGCGGGCGCCCACCCACCCACACCCACGCATTCTTACCAGTATATTGTCATTATTCCACTTTTTTTAGTCTTGCAACTGCTAAATAAGCTACCATGGGTCCAAAGGGAAAAGACCCTTTGGTGTAAGCCTGTGGTAAAGAATGTGCGGGGAGGAAGCTTTTTGCAGGGAGTGTAGCTTTTAAACAGGGGGTGTAGCAGGCATGCGGGGGAGGTAGCAGGCATGCAGGGAGTGGCAGGATGCAGGGATGAAAAGATGCAGAGGGTTGGGGATGCAGGGAGTGTGGCAGGGATGCGGGGGGAGTGTGAGGGATGCAGGGAGTGTAGCAAGGATGGGGGTGTAGCAAGGATGGGGAGTGTGGCAAGGACAGGGGTGTAGCGGGGATGCGGGGAAAGTGGCGGGGAAAGGGGTGTAAAGGATGCAGGGAGGTAGAAAGGCAGGGCGGGGAGTGTAGCTTTCCAGGGCAGGGAGTGAAGAAAAGATGCAGGGAGGTAGCAAGGATGCGGGGAGTGGCAAAGGATGCAGGGTGTAGCAAGGATGGGGGAGGTAGCAGGGTTTTGAAATTAGGGATGCGGGGAGTGTAGCAAGGATGCAGGGAGGTAGTAGGCATGCAGGGAGTGTAGCATTTATGCAGGGGGAAGAAAAGATGCAGGGAGGAAAAGGGACGGGGGAGTGAGCGGATGCGGGGAGTGTAGAAAAAAAATGCAGGGAGGTAGTAGGCATGCAGGGAGGTAGCATTATGCGGGGAGTGTAGCATTCATGCAGGGAGTGTAGCATTCATGGGGGAGTGTAGCATTCATGCGGGGAGTGAAAGCATTCATGCAGGGAGTGTAGCATTCAAAAAAAAAGGCCAGTAACCCCAGAAAAAATTTTGGTACCTGCTTTTAAAAGGGAAAGGGTTTCCCCCCTTCCCAAACACTATTTTTCCCCCCCTTTTCCCCCTCCTCCACACATCAACAACTTTTCCCAATTAATGTAAGTGACATGTTATTGTTCAATATTTGCATGTGTATTTAGGTATTCTTTATTAAATTATTTATTATTTAATGTAAAAAAGTTCAAAAAAATATTTTATTTAACTATTTTTGGAAGTCTTGGACGATTCCCTTTCAGGGTTTTGGCGTACTAGAAAATTTACCCCGGGGGTTTTTGGGGGCCCCGGGCGCCAAAACCCAAAGCCCCCTCAAATCAAGCAGAAACAGGTTTGTTGGGCCCAGAGGGAAGAATGGGTCTGTGCGGTCAGTGTCGAGTAAAAAAATCCTGCACCACACGGGCATAATGAGGAAAAAAAAACTCTGACCATGTTTTTGGTTTAAACAGCGATTTTGGCAGTCTATTTTCGTATGGTATTTATTGATGTATTCTCGTTTTCTTGGTCTCATTTGATAGTTTGGGAAGATATATTAAGAAATAGAGATGATTTTGATTGGTTTGAAAAATAAAGTACCTTGAAATTGAGCTCAAAGTAGTGAAAATGTTCGATTTTTGACGATTTAAAGAGTAAACAAATCCCCATGCATCCAATACACATAAACCCGGCGATTTCAATATTCATAAAAATTTATAATATTATTTATACCATTTTTACAATGATGCAGTTGTATACATAAAATAAATCTTCTATTTTTTGGGAATAAAAAATTTAAAATGAAAGCAAAAATAATGTAAGAGGGGCCCGGAAAAGTGACTAATGAACAGAGAAGACGTTATTTTAGTGCCAGGAATGTCTGCCTTGTTTATTCTTTGGGCCCTATTTTTAAACTGGCATCGTTTGAAATTTGTGTGAAAAATTTGGGCCCAAAATTTCCATTTTTTGACCACTATTTTGGGTAGTTGTAATGGGTTTAAAAAGGGGGGGTTTCTTGTATTCAATTGATAGAAGAAATGGAGTTCTGGAAAAAAGCTCTAATTTTAAATTGCCGAAACATTTGGGAAACTGCCCAAAAAAGGGCTCAAAGTTCTTTCTTTCTTTCAACACGGGCCGTTTCCCCCCAAAAGGGGGGGGGCCCCCCAAAAAGGAAAAAAAAAAATTTCCCCTTTTTTTCATTTAGTAATATATACAGGAAAAGGGGGGTTTCTAGCCCCTTCCCCGGGTTTTTTGTCGCCCCAAAGCATGGTTTTGGAGGAAGAATTCTGTTCCACTTCCCCATGGAGAAAAGGAGAAATAGAACAAGAACTAGTAAGAAAAATAGAAGAAAACCCAGAGGGGTGTGTGTATATACATATGCGTGTACATGAATGTGTAGTGTGACCTAAGTGTAAGTAGAGTAACAAGACATACCTGAAATCTTGCATGTTTATGAGACAGAAAAAAGACACCAACAATCCTACCATCCATGTAAAACAAATACTGTTTCGTTTTACACTCACTTGGCAGGACGGTAGTACCTCCCTGGGCGGTTGCTGTCTACCAACCTACTACCTATAACTTGTACCAATCAAATGTTTTTTTAGATTACATTCCTTATGAATGCTTAATTTATAGAAAGCTCTATGCATGGAAAATATTTAGTACATTAATAAAAAGAATACTTGAAATTTCAATAGAAGCTGAATAGGATTAATCCAGAAAGTAGGTACATGACTGTAATGCTTGTAGGAATATGTAAATTAGTGTAATTATGATAATATATAATTTAGGGTTACCTTTCTTCAGGATACATTCAGTTTACTTTAAAACCTTTAGGTAAGCTTCACATATCCTGAGGAAGAAATAGTAGTAACCCAATGCCTTTAACTGATCTTGTACCTACAGTTGTTTAATATTTTTTTATAATTATATGACATAGTTGTTAGTAAGCTATATAGTGACATCTATTGTCATAGGTGCCTCAACAAAGACAATGATTATGTGTGAATGATGGTGAAAGTGTTCTTTTGGGTCACCCTGCCTCGGTGAGAGGCGGCAACGTGTTGGAAAAGACAAAAAATGATCTAAGCTCAGTTGTTGGAGGTTTGAAGGACCACCACTGCTTATCTTGTATGAGCCTTCCACTCCTTGGCTGTATGACCCTTTGTATGATTTACTTACTTCTTTTGATTATAATAATAATAATAATCCACTCCACGGGCGCTGACCTGCGTACACCACAAGGAGTAATTTCATTTCAAAAAACAATCTTATCATTTATCTCCATACTTCTCCATTGCTCTTGGTTATTACTTTCTCAAATGCATTCCTCTTTAGTTTTATGCTTTTCTAGTGTAAGTCTTGCCAGAGGCAAGAGGCAAGACAGTGATGGAGTGAATGAGTGATAGGGTGAGAAATGTTTCTTCTCTTACAGGTCACCTGTCTCCCAGATGGCCGGTGTGTTAAGAAAAACAATGTACAGTAGTATATTATTGAAAGATTAATTTCCAACACAAATGTCTATATAATTTTTTTTAAATTTCAGTATTCATATACATACTGGTGCATCTATAATGAGAACAGTAACCCCATAAAGTATTATACAGGCTTTAAGTTTTTTTAACTGTTTTTCAATTCTTTCTCTGTTTACAGTTTTTTATCTAGTCAATAGAAGAATCAACCTTCCTTTCATTTGCAGTTAATCTTATTAACTATTATGTAACCTTTATTTCTTTCTCTATGTAGGTTATCTGCTTTCCTTCCATATTATAGTAATAGTTTTCCATTGTACATTCCGTAATGTAGTAGTACAGTGGTACCGATTAACAATATTTTCGTTCCAGATGCTGTTCAAATGCCATTACCAAACAAATTTATCCCCATAAAGAATAATGTAAAATAGACTAGTCCTTTTAGATCCCCAAAAATACACTTACAAAAAGCATTTAAAAAATAAACTTACATAAGAGGACGAGTTTTGGGTTATCCACGGTAATTTGAAATGAATGATAATTGTACTTATGTGGACCTGTACCTAAATAAACTCACTGACTAGTGGTCCATAGCTCTTTCCACCTCATCCTCGTTCGTTCTTCCCCCACTACAGAGTTCAATATTCCACCAAGCTCTCAATTCAAGTAGGTTTCAGTTCATTTCCAAGAGTCATGGAGTAATACAAAAGTAGCTACATCTATAAAATAAAATTGTGTGGCTATACTGTAAGACAATTACTTGAAACAATGCTGGCAATTAGAGCCAACTTATCAGTGGAAATTAATGTGTTTTCAGGAAGAAACTTGAAAGTTGACATACAATGCATCTAAATGGATCCTGTGATATATCTGTGACTGGTTTCAAGAGATTTTTACCTTTACAACCCAGCCAGGAGCCAGAAGTTGGCTGTTAAACCAGAGTTGTTGCTGTTGGCAGCCACTGGCAATTTATTTGATATTTTCACATTTCAAGTGTCAGGAAGTAAGCGATTAATTCAAAATTTATGTCTAACTTTGTACGAAAAAAAATCCTTTATCTGAACCAAACTGCTAATCTCCAGATATTGATATTCTAAATACTACATATTGATAATTAAAATGAAACAGTAAGCCAATTACTAAGAAAGTGTCACCATTTTTTAACCAACCTTTCATTGAAGATGCATCTCATTGCCAGTAGCAGAAGAGAATTTGGCAGTGGACCAAGACGGGATCAGAAGCTGTTTGTCGGATCTCCATACAAGTTCCAGTAGCATGCCACGCAAGTTGCAGAAAAAAGTGTAAATGCATTTCTTGCCTCTTGAAAAATAGCTTTTCAACTAAAACTCAACATTAAAAGCTTATTTTGTTGGAAATTATTGAACTTTTATATAAACTGCAACTTTTTTTAAATATTAACACATTTAAGATCAAAATGATGTACGTACTGCTGTAAATTCACACAAAAGTATAAAATAAATACCAGTCAGTGTCATAAATGAACCTAGGGAGAAAGAAAATAAAAAATAAATAAAGAGTACAGTGGTACCTCGACTTACGATAGTCCCCAAACACACACTTTTATGTAAGTTTATTTTTAAATGCTTTTGTAAGTGTACTTTTAGGGGTCTAAACAGACTAGTCCTTTTACATTATTTCTTAAGGAGATAAATTCGTTTAGTAATGGCACTTGAACAGCATTCTGGAATGAAAAAATATCGTAAGTCGGTACCACTGTACTACTACATATTTCAGACTACAACTGAGGGTAACTCTTCAGCTTCCATTAGAAAACAAAAATATACAGAACTCTTCTTCTTTTTCTATATGTGGGTTTGTTATATTGTACACTGTAGTTCACAAAAAACCCATACCTAGGAAAGACCTTATGACAATAACTAAGGAGAAAAACCTCATGACGATCGTCAGTCCATCCCGGACCATTGGTCCAAGATGAAGCAAATATTGCCACAAGCTAACTTTTAGTGTGGGCTATTTGCTGTTCCTGCCATGGAACATCAATAGCCCATAGAAAATGAAACCCCATGTACAAGCAAGTTTCTTGACTGGTATCTCAAGTCTCATACTCACTGATAAATAGTGCTTAATCACTGAGGGCTGATGTCATTGAGACCCAGAACTGAATGAGCTGCTTGACCGGCATAGTTGCTGAAGGACTCCGCGAATCACCCCAAAATACTCGCCAAGTAAGAAGTCCCACCACAGTCTCTCTTAGAATGGGAGAAATTTTCTAGAATTACCAACAAAATGTTAGGTAAATGGACACAGATGCAACTAATCTGACATTTTATTGTGGCAGCATTTTCGCTCTCCAGGAGCTTTGTCAAGCAGGCTTGACAAAGCTCCTGGAGAGCAAATATGCAATAAAATGTCACATTAGATGCATCTGTGTCGAACCCACCTAACATAAATTTCTGTCCTTAATTCCACACAAAATAAAATTATATTCTTGTCTTTACTTGGGGTAGCAATGATACAAACAAATGGGTAGGAATGTATAATCATATTCAAGGGGAAGCCCTAAACCTGTAGGGGTAATTCAGTGCATGGGAAATAGAATAAGCTCTTCAGAAAAAATATTCTGCAAAGTACTAAGTTTTCTTGTAAGTAGTAACAGCTATTTCATAGTATATGTACACAAACATCTATGGTTTTCTTAAAAATCCTCTTCAACTTAACAAGGTGATCAGCCATGCTGTCCACATCAAATAGTAGAACAGTGGTACCCCAGATTTTGTCAACCATTATTCCAGAAAGGCTGTTTCAAGTGCCGTTACTGAACGAATTTGTTCCTATAAGGACGAATGTAAATTAGATTAGTCGTTTCAGACCCCCAAAAAATACACTTACAGAAGCACTTACAAAAATACACTTACAGAAGCACTTACAAAATACACTTACATAACTGTAGGTTGGGAGCTATACGAAATCGAGTACCACTGTATTATGGAAATAAATCAATATTTTTTACATACAGCCATCTCCCGAGGCAGGGTGACCTAAAATGAAAAACAAAGTTTTTCTTTTTACATTAAGTAATTTTACAATAGGAGTTACTAGCCCCTTGCTCCCAGCATTTTAGTCACCTCTTACAACACGCATGGCTTGCAGAGGAAATTCACTCGTTCCCATGGAGTAAATTAATATTACAGTGGACCCCGAATCTGCGACACCCGAAATTGTACAATTATGTAAGTATAAATATTGTAAGTGCTTGTGGAAATTGACTTTTTTTGGAGGGTCTGAAATAGACTAACCTATGTGACATTATTCATTAAGGGAGTAAATTCGTTCGGTAATGGCACTTGAGCAGGCTTCTGGAATGAAGTTTTACGTTACTCGGGGTCCATTGTATATACATTTACCTGCAGTGCACCACCAACTTTCTTATGCAGGATGGCAAGAATAATGTGACTAAGGAGTAACTGTAGTTTTACTAAAGCCCTTTTGCTTACAATTTCTTTAGAGAGACTTGACAGAAAACCACTATTTGACAAAGATAAGGAACTATAGTGTCGGCACACCTCTGGCAAGACAATGATGGAGTGAATGACGACGAAAGCGTTTCTTCTTTTCGGGTTACCCTGCCTCGGTGAGAAATATTGTCGTTAATTAAAAAAATAAGGAACCAGTACCAATAAGCTACATCACAGTAACATTATGCTATATCACATAACTATAATAAGTGTTTTTAATACTACTCATGGGTTGTTACTTTTCGTATATAATAAATTCTTCAGGTAAAATATTTCAACTGAACAGTCTGTGTGACATGCAGTATTGATACAGTTCCTCATCTTTCTTAAAACAGAGGCTTTTCTATCTTTATTTTCATGACATTGTGAGAATATCAGAGTTATTAAGGTTTACCTAGCATCAGTATTGTAACTACAGTGATGGGTATATCATACACAACAGCATTCTTAATGCTGTGTAAAAACTACATATTGTTTACCGGCTCTTGTACATAGGTGTCCTTCTTAAACAAAGCAACAAGGAATTTTAGAGTCCAAGCGAGTGTTCCACTAATGTAGTGTCATTATCATCATCATCATCATCATCATTATCAGCAGAACTTGACTGAAGTCATCCTCCTCCTCTAGGTCCAAGTGAGTCTGCAGTGCTTCTAACACAGAGTGTATGAATTTCCAAGCCTGATGAAATCCAGGCTCTGAATTCTGTTGAATATTAAATGGCAAGTAATTATTAAGTAGACAGATTAAATAAAAGAAAGAACATGAATACTGTACTATAAACATTATACAGTACAGTGGATCCTCAGTTTTCGTTGAAAATTCTTTCCAGAATGCTGTTTTGAGTGCAGATTGCAGGCAGATTTGTTCCCATAAGGAAAACGTAAATTAGATTAGTCATTTCAGACCCCAAAAATACACTTACAAAATCACTTACGAAAATACACACTTACATAATTGTTGAGTTTGGAGGTGAACGAAAACCAAGGGTCCACTGTATAACATTTCCCCTCCCCACATCAGTGTTCATAGAGGAAGCAAAAACTAATAACAAGGTGTTTCAACTGTTGGTATCAAAATAATATTCATACAAAAGAACAGAACTTGCATTATTCAACTTTGGATTAGTGCACATTTCTGTACATCAGAATGATGTAAGAAAACTGTCAATGCTCTCGACACCATATACGACTGTGCTTGCTGCTCTTAACTCAGCTTTATGACATGAGTATGAGCACAGGCAGACCCCCATTTACAGCATTTTGCTAATACAGCTGTTTTCAATTATACCCATTCTTCATTTATTCAGACTTCCTACAATAAGTATATTCATCCCTCGCTATAAGCCAAGTTAACTCTTTTAAGTAAGGTGTATACTCTATATGCCATTTTTAGGCTAAGCTATTGCTCATTTAATATCTGATAGATTAATAGTTTAATGAAATCTCTCAATTTAACGGGCTAATAGAAGGCAGATTATTATTATTATTATTAGTCAATTTAAGCACTATTTCTAAAGGGTCATACAGCAATAAGGAAGAGGTATCCATTAATGCCAATTGTCTTATACAGTGGTCCCCGAGTAACGAACACCCCGGAAATCGTACAATTGTAAGTATAATATTAAGTGCTTGTGGAAGTGTATTTTGAGAGGTGCAGAATGAACTAACCTACGTGACATTATTCTTAGGGAGTATTAGTTGATGCATGGCAGGCAGGTTTCTGGGATGAAGTTTTTGTTACTCGGGGTCCACTGTATATCCAAATGAGTTTACAGTAGGCGCTTATGAACATGGACTGTCCACTATTGCCATATTCCACTCGCAGAGGATTTTATATATTAATTCCAAAATCCGTTAAACTGAGGCTTGATAGAATAGAGGTTTTTTTATTAGTAATAGTGCATGTGGATGAATATGTGTCTGAAAAATATTGTGTTGTATAATGAAAATTATTATTATAATCATGGGGGAGCGCTAAACCCGTTGGGATTATACAGCGCCTTGGAGGAGATTTGGAAGATATTCAGGATCAATTTAGGGAACTGGAGCACAGATCCAATTCCCTAGATCAAAAGATCCCTCACCTTGAGGGGTGTATAATGAAAAATAAAGAGAAATACTCATACCTGCATGGTAGAATTCAAGACTCTGAGGTAATAGGCTCGCATACTGGAATTAACTGGAGGTGAAATGCCAAAATATAATAGGCAAGTCAAGGCTTCGCGAATGCACAATTCTGAACCGAGTCTATTTTGGAGATAAAATTTAACATTACAAAATATAATTTAACTCCATCAATATCTGGCAGTTAGTATTCCAAGTATCCTAAATGTCTTCCTTAACTGAATGAGAATATTTTTACAAGCCTTTAATAAATTAGCAATTAACTGAAATGTCGCCCCTCTCTTCATCAGTACAGAACCATTCATAGCCTATTCATTTTGATCAGAGGAAGCACTAACGTGTGGGAATCAAACAGTGCTTGAGGAATACCTTAACTTATGTTACATCAACAGCAGCTAGGCTTGCATTCCACAATTTTGTAGCATCCAACAACTCTTGAAATATTATCTAATTTTTACATATACAGCTCTCCTCCACCTTAACGACAGAGTTCGTTCTAAGACCACATCAGTAAACAAATTCATCACTAAGCAAGGAGCATACTGTAATGGTACAGTGGACCCCCGCTAACGAGCACCCGGAAATCGTACAATTATGTAAGTATAATATTGTAAGTGCTTTTGTAAGTGTATTTTGGGGTCTGAAATGGACTAACCTACTTTCACCTTTCACCTCCACTCCTTACATAATCACTGTCTTTGCAGAGGCTCAGATACGACAGCTGAGAATAAGTCCCTCCCAGCTGTCACTATCCCAGACCCCTCCTTTAAAGTCAAGGCATTGTACTTCCCATTTCCAGGACTCAAGTCCAACTAAATCAATTAACTGGTTTCCCAGAATCCCTTAACAAAATATTACTGCTCACACTCCAACAGCTCGTCAGGTCCCAAAAACCATTCGTCTCCATTCACTCCTATCTAACACACTCACACATGATTGCTGGAAGTCAAGCCCCTCACCCCACAAAACCTCCTTTACCCCCTCCCTCCAACCTTTTCGAGGACGACCCCTACCCCGCCTTCCTTCCCTACAGATTTATACGCTCTCCAAGTCATTCTACTTTGATTCGTTCTCTCTAAATGACCAAAACCACCTCAACAACCCCTCTTCAACCCACTGACAAATACTTTTAGTAACTCCACACCTCCTCCTAATTTCCACACTCTGAATTTTCTGCATAATATTTACACCACACATTGCCCTTAGACAGAACATCTCCACTGCCTCAACGCCTCCTCGCCACAGCATTTGCAACCCATGCTTCACACCCATATAAGAGTGTTGGTACCACTATACTTTCGTACATTCCCTTCTTTGCCTTCATGGATAATGTTTTTATCTAATGCCTCCAACGCACCCTCACCTTTTTTCCTTCATCAATTCTATGGTTAACCTCATCCTTCATAAACCCATCTCTGACAAGTCAACTCCCAAATATCTGAAAACATTCACTTCTTCCATAATCCCTCTCTCTCCAATGTGATATCCAATATTTCTTTATTTAAACTGGTTGATACCTAATCACCTTACTCTTATCTATGTTCACTTTCAACTTTCTACCTTTACACACCCTCCCAAACTCGTCCACTAACCTCTGCAACTTTTCTTTAGAATCTCATATAAGCACAGTATCATCAGCAAAAAGTAACTGTGTCAACTCCATTGCATTTAATTCCCCATAATTTAATCCCACTCCTCTCCCAAACACCCAAGCATTTTACTTCTTTTACAACCCCATCTATAAATATATTAAACAACCATGGTGACATTACATCCCTGTCTTAGACCTACTTTTACCGGGGAAGTAATCTCCCTCTCTCCTACACCCTAACCTGAGCCTCACTATCCTCATAAAAATCTTTACAGCATTCAGTAACTTACCTATTCCATACACTTGCAACATTTATTATTATTAAATTTATTTTTTTTTTTCCAACAAGTCGGCCGTCTCCACCGAGGCAGGGTGACCCAAAAGAAAGAAAATCCCCAAAGAAAATAATAATAATTTCTTGCTTTACACATCATACATAATCACTGTCTTTGCAGAGGCGTAAGTCTGAGCAATGAGAATAGTCCCTCAGCTGTCCTGCATCCCGGAGCCTCCTTTAAAGTGCAGGCATTGTACTTCTACATTTCCAGGACTCAAGTCCAACTAAATCAATTAACTGGTTTCCCTGAATCCCTTCACAAAATGTTACCCTGCTCACACTCCAACAGATCGTCATGTCCCAAAAACCATTCGTCTCCATTCACTCCTATCTAACACGCTCACATGCTTGCTGGAAGTCCAAGCCCTCGCCCACAAAGCCTCCTTTACCCCCTCCCTCCAACCTTTTCTAGGGCGACCCCCTACCCCGCCTTCCTTCCCTACAGATTTATATGCTCTCCAAAGTCATTCTACTTTGATCCATTCTCTCTAAATGACCAAACCACCTCAACAACCCCTCTTCAGCCTCTGACAAATACTTTTAGTAACTCCACACCTTCTCCTAATTTCCACATTCGAATTTTCTGCATAATATTTACACCACACATTGCCCTTAAACATGGGATACCACCATCACAACTCTGCTGTTGTAACTACTAAGCACTGAAGATGGGATACCACCAGCACAACTCTGCTGTCATAACTACAAACATTGGAGATGGGATACCACCATCACAGGTCTGCTGTCATAACTACAAACATTGGAGATGGGATACCACCAGCACAGCTCTGCTGTCATAACTACAAACATTGGAGATGGGATACCACCAGCACAACTCTGCTGTCATAACTACAAACATTGGAGATGGGATACCACCAGCACAACTCTGCTGTCATAACTACAAACATTGGAGATGGGATACCACCAGCACAGCTCTGTTGTCATAACTACAAACATTGGAGATGGGATACCACCAGCACAACTCTGCTGTTGTAACTACAAGCACTGAAGATGGGATACCACCAGCACAGCTCTGCTGTCATAACTACAAACATTGGAGATGGGATACCACCAGCACAGCTCTGCTGTCATAACTACAAACATTGGAGATGGGATACCACCAGCACAACTCTGCTGTCATAACTACAAACATTGGAGATGGGATACCACCAGCACATCTCTGCTGTCATAACTACAAACATTGGAGATGGGATACCACCAGCACAGCTCTGCTGTCATAACTACAAACATTGGAGATGGGATACCACCAGCACAACTCTGCTGTCATAACTACAAACATTGGAGATGGGATACCATCATCACATCTGTAGCTGCATATCACCAGTAAGGGTAGTTTAGCGCTTCTTGCTGATAATAATAATAATAATAATAAATCACCAGTAAGATTGTCCCACCAACTAAACAGCCTCAGCTACAAAGCTGACAGTATGGAAAACGGATCTGATAGTTGCACAGCCATTTACTGCACTGTCAGCCATGCAGTTCAGTCCTTGGTAATATACCAGGAACATTATCACCAGCAGAGGACGATGAAGGACGCTGCTCATACATAGTGCAAATCGTTCTGGGATTAATATCTGTGTTATTCGTCAGATTTGTTGAGGTTGGATTCCTAAAATACGTGGAAGTCTGTATACAGCATACTAGGTTCCTTGGTTATTGGGGTTTAAATTCTATCGGCTTTATGAGAGTCATTAAGGCTGTTGTTAAGGCTGTATGTATTCCGTTCACCAACTGTCAATAATACTGAAATCCCAACACTAGGGAGTAAAGTAAACTCAGTGTATATACACTGAGACACATGCACTTCTCAGTGTATATACACTGAGACACATGCACTTCTCAGCGTATATACACTGAGACACATGCACTTCTCAGTGTATATACACTGAAACACATGCACTTCTCAGTGTATATACACTGAGACACATGCACTTCTCAGTGTATATACACTGAGACACATGCACTTCTCAGTGTATATACACTGAAACACTTGCACTTCTCAGTGTATATACACTGTAACACATGCACTTCTCAGTGTATATACACTGAGACACATGCACTTCTCAGTGTATATACACTGAGATACATGCACTTCTCAGTGTATATACACTGAAACACATGCACTTCTCAGTGTATATACACTGTAACACATGCACTTCTCAGTGTATATACACTGAGACATGCACTTCTCAGTGTATATACACTGAGACACATGCCACTTCTCAGTGTATATACACTGAGACACATGCACTTCTCAGTGTATATACACTGTAACACATGCACTTCTCAGTGTATATACACTGAGACACATGCACTTCTCAGTGTATATACACTGAAACACATGCACTTCTCAGTGTATATACACTGTAACACATGCACTTCTCAGTGTATATACACTGAGACACATGCACTTCTCAGTGTATATACACTGAGACACATGCACTTCTCAGTGTATATACACTGAGACACATGCACTTCTCAGTGTATATACACTGAGACACATGCACTTCTCAGTGTATATACACTGAGACACATGCACTTCTCAGTGTATATACACTGAGACACATGCACTTCTCAGTGTATATACACTGAGACACATGCACTTCTCAGTGTATATACACTGAAACACATGCACTTCTCAGTGTATAACCACTTTAACACATGCACTTCTCAGTGTATATACACTGAGACACATGCACTTCTCAGTGTATATCACTGAGACACATGCATTCTCAGTGTATATACACTGAGACACATGCACTTCTCAGTGTATATACACTGAGACACACGCACTTCTCAGTGTATATACACTGAGACACATGCACTTCTCAGTGTATATACACTGAGACACATGCACTTCTCAGTGTATATACACTGAGACACATGCACTTCTCAGTGTATATACACTGAAGCACATGCACTTCTCAGTGTATATACACTGAGACACATGCACTTCTCAGCGTATATACACTGAGACACATGCACTTCTCAGCGTATATACACTGAGACACATGCACTTCTCAGCGTATATGCACTGAGACACATGCACATCTCAGTGTATATACACTGAGACACATGCACTTCCCCAGTGTATATACACTGAGAAAACGCACTTTTCAGTGTATATACACTGAGACATGCACTTCTCAGTGTATATACACTGAGACACATGCACTTCTCAGTGTATATACACTGAGACACATGCACTTCTCAGCGTATATACACTGAGACACATGCACTTCTCAGCGTATATACACTGAGACACATGCACATCTCAGTGTATATACACTGAGACACATGCACTTCTCAGTGTATATACACTGAGACACATGCACTTCTCAGTGTATATACACTGAGACACATGCACTTCTCAGCGTATATACACTGAAACACATGCACTTCTCAGCGTATATACACTGAGACACATGCACTTCTCAGTGTATATACACTGAGACACATGCTCTTCTCAGTGTATATACACTGAGACACATGCACTTCTCAGCGTATATACAATAATACTGTACTTATTACGTAATAATATCAGCAACTTTTGCACAACATTTATTTTCGCGCTATAGACGGTGTTGAGGTTAACTAACATTAATGTGATATAAATGTTTAGAAAACTGACAAGTTAAACATTGAGACGCTTGTGCAACATTTGTTAGTCATTATTGATGGCAAGATTCCCAGATGTTGCCCAGAAGATGTGAGAAACACTGCTGGAACAAGAGGTCATCAAGAGGACACTGGACAAGTATCTTCACCAGGTGCCAGATCAACCAGGCTGTGATGGATATGTGGGTCATCGGGCCACCAACAGCAATAGCCTGGTTCACCAGGCAAGCACCAGATGGGCCTGGACTATGGCCGATCTCCGGGAGTAGCAAGACTCTCGGGACTAATCAGAGGTAAGTGTCTTATCCTTTAGCTTACATAAACCTGTGACTGCGTATCATTTTGATAGGTTCATGTATGGTTAAACCTTAGGTTCATGCATGGTAATTAAACCTTAGGTTCATGTATGGTAATTAAACCTTAGGTTCATGTATGGTTAAACCTTAGGTTCATGTATGGTTAAATCTTAGGGTCATGTATGGTCAAACTTAGGTTCATGTGTGGTCAAACTTAGGGTCATGTATGGTCAAACGTAGGTTCATGTATGGTTAAACCTTAGGTTCACGTATGGTTAAACCTTAGGTTCATGTATGGTTAAACCTTACATTCATGTATGGTTAAACCTTACATTCATGTATGGTTAAACCTTAGGTTCATGTATGGTTAAACCTTAGGTTCATGTATGATAATTAAACCTTAGGTTCATGTATGGTAATTATACCTTAGGTTCATGTATGGTTAAACCTTAGGTTCATGCATGGTAATTAAACCTTAGTCTCATGTATGGTCAAACTTAGGTTCATGTATGGTTAAACCTTAGGTTCATATATGGTTAAACCTTAGGTTCATGCATGGCAATTAAACCTTAGTCTCATGTATGGTCAAACTTAGGTTCATGTATGGTTAAACCTTAGGTTCATATATGGTTAAACCTTAGGTTCATGCATGGTAATTAAACCTTAGTCTCATGTATGGTCAAACTTAGGTTCATGTATGGTTAAACCTTAGGTTCATGTATGGTCACTTAGGTTTGTGTATAGTTAAACCTTAGGTTCATGTATGGTCAAACTTAGGTTCATGTTTGGTGAAACTTAGGGTCATGTATGGTTAAACCTTAGGTTCATGTATGGTCAAACTTAGGTTCATGTATGGTCAAACTTAGGGTCATGTATAGTTAAACCTTAGGTTCATGTATGGTCAAACTTAGGTTCATGTATGGTTAAACCTTAGGTTCATGTATGGTCACTTAGGTTTGTGTATAGTTAAACCTTAGGTTCATGTATGGTCAAACTTAGGTTCATGTATGGTTAAACCTTAGATTCATGTATGGTCAAACTTAGGGTCATGTATAGTTAAACCTTAGGTTCATGTATGGTCAAACTTAGGTTCATGTATGGTTAAACCTTAGGTTCATGTATGGTCAAACTTAGGTTCATGTATGGTTAAACCTTAGGTTCATGTATGGTCAAACTTAGGTTCATGTATGGTCAAACTTAGGTTCATGTATGGTCAAACGTAGGGTCATGTATAGTTAAACCTTAGGTTCATGTATGGTTAAAGCTTAGGTTCATGTATGGTTAAAGCTTAGGTTCATGTATGGTTAAACCTTAGGTTCATGTATGGTAATTAAAACTTAGGTTCATGTTTGGTTAAACCTTAGATTCATGTATGGTTAAACCTTAGGTTCATGTATGGTTAAACTTAGGTTCATGTATGGTTAAACCTTAGGTTCATTTATGGTTAAACTTAGGTTCATGTATGGTTAAACCTTAGGTTCATGTATGGTCAAACTTAGGTTCATGTACGGTCAAACTTAGGTTAATGTATGGTCAAACTTAGGTTCATGTATGGTCAAACTTAGGTTCATGTATGGTCAAACTTAGGTTCATGTATAGTCAAACAGGTTCATGTATGGTCAAACTTAGGTTCATGCATAGTTAAACCATAGGTTCATGTATGGTCAAACTTAGGTTCATGCATAGTTAAACCATAGGTTCATGTATGGTCAAACTTAGGTTCATGCATAGTTAAACCATAGGTTCATGTATGGTCAAACTTAGGTTCATGTATGGTCAAACTTAGGGTCATGTATAGTTAAACCTTAGGTTTATGTATGGTTAAACCTTAGGTTCATGTATGGTTAAACTTAGGTTCATGTATGGTCAAACTTAAGTTCTAGTTATTATCTAGTTATCATTCTCTAGTTATTATTCTCTAGCTATAATTCATTAGCTGTCGTTCTCTAGTTATCATTATCTAGTTATTGTCTAGCTATCATTCTCTAGCTATTATTCTCTAGTTATCATTCTCTAGCTATCATTCTCTAGTTATTATTCTCTAGCTATCATTCTCTAGTGATCTTTCTCTGGGTATCATTCGTAGCGCGGTCAGTGTTAAGGCTTCGGAGGCTACGTTACTTTATTTTGGTTCTTGGTACACCGGCAGTACCAAGCTCTCGTTAGAGAGAGACGGAGTAGACCTTGTTGACAGAGTGAGGTCGGCTGCCTAAGTGAGACAGGGTAAGCGGGTGTGGGCTGAGCTGGGTAGGTCTATGCCACTAGGTGTCAGCACCACAGTGCCACGAAATATGAACCCAGCTGGGCATCACTGGGCTACCTACCCATGGTCGTCCTCGACCATGATTGACTAAAAAAAAAACTCGTCTTTCTCAGGAACAGGGCAAAGACACAGAATAAAAACATATATATATACATGTGGATATGGACAAAAAAAAATTCCTACTGGGAGGGAATAAAAAAAAGGGGTGTGCTAAACATCATGGTCCAAGGCAGTGAGTCTTGGCGGGCATCACTGCACGCCTTCCTGCATCTCGACAGATACTGCTACACCGGAGACATCGCTGTGGCTGAGCTGTGACGTAATATTGTTCGGTCTCTGGAACGGTGAGGCAGTCATCATGGAGTAGTCACTGCAGGGTTCACTCAACCTGGGGCACAACCTGCTGGTGCCCTCGAGTGAGGCATCGTCAGTACTCGGCAACTGGGCAGGACTTCTTCTGGCAAGTGACTCAAGAGCACATTCCTCAACTGGTACTGTCGCTGGGGCTGTCATTGCCGGTGAGAGTGGAGTGAGTCGTGGCAGGCAAAACATCTGGGAGTCGTAGCAGCATACACCGTAACTGGAGAGCGGGCTAGCAGTCAAAGTGATATACTTTGTGCAGGCTGCTCACTAAAGCTGTGACACAAGTCAGACAGTCGCCTGCCGACAAGGCTACTGTAGCTTAAATAACAAAAAGGCACAATACCATGAACAATACACACACAACCCACACATAGAAGAGAGGAGCTTACGACGACGTTTCGGTCTGACTTGGACCATCGTAAGCTCCTCTCTTCTATGTGCAGATTGTGTGTCTACTGTAGCTTGATGGTGTCATCCTCTCGACAGAGTTGGAGTCATAGTAGAGGTTAGTCAAAGCATCCTCGGACTGATTTTCTACACATAACTGCACTCTGATGGTCAGGTGGCGTGAAACAAGTCTCAAAGGGAAGTCGTAACAGGTAAGACTCAGGCATGGTGTCTACGAATGGCAAGCATAAGAGCATTCTGTACATGAGGGCTCAGATGCTCGTAAACTGATGCCAGGACTGACTAATGTCAGCTGTCAATGGTCACAACGGGTGGCATGTAATGCGAGGGTGTTATCAGTGGTCTGGGCTCAGACCACACTATGGTCTACACACATCTGGGCTCAGACCACACATCAGGACACACGTAAAACTGCACACACCCGCAGTGCACATGGGGTTACAACATGGCTTGCACTAGCAAATGATGCTTTTCTATGCAAAAATCAACACTGCAACATACACGAACATGTGAGAACACTGACTGAGAGGAATTAACACGGGACATATCTTCTCTCATTTGTTCTTGACAATACTAAATACAAATTGCTCACTGTGAAACTAACACTGTCGATGTTACATCATGTGGTGATGTCAGGCATGATGTGAGGGATGTCGTGAGGTGACATTGTGACGTGACGTCAGGGCAGCATGGTGACGTCTCGAGGTGATGTCAGGCAACGTCTTGGGGTGACATCGGACAGATGTCGTGGGTGATGTCGGGTGACGTAGTGAGGTGACGTCGGGCAGCATCGTGAAGTCAGGGAAGTGACGCAGGTAGCATAGTGACATGGGTGATGCCAGGAGGCAGACAACAGCATGTGGCTTTCGACATCTGGCTTGTTAGTAAAGTAAAGTAAAGTAAATTTTATTTCATTGCAGATTTACATAGGTATTGGTAGTTACAATATAAACTGAGTGCAAGGAGAGCCACTGACATGCCATGGCATTAGGTGCAGCTTGCTCCACGTGGCTTCGAGTGACCTCGGGCACTCTGATACAGCTCTGGCAAAGAATTCACACAGAATTCACAGAAAAACAGAAGAGAAGGTGTGAGAGTGTAGTGGTGTATGGTGGTGTGAGATGAGCATGGGTAGTGTATGGTGAGGGAGGATCCGGCTGCTTCCTCTGCACCCTACATACCCACTTCTAGAGTCAACCACACAGAGCACCACACAAACTCACCTCTGAGTTGCTGAAATAGCCATGCTGAGCTGAACAATAACAACAGAAACATACAGGTGACACTTAACACGTGACTGAAGAACAGTGTGGGACGCTGTGAAGACCCAGGTGATGCCAGGAAGATTTCTGGAGGAAAATTCAGCAAATTTTGGCCTGGATCCTGCTGATCCTGTGTCTGAATGATGAAACTTGCAGACACGACTTCAGGATAATGCGTAGAGAGATGGATGCTTCTTGTATGGGGCGATGAAGTGGAGACATCATTCTTCTTCCTCCGGGCAAAAACCGCTGCGACTGCCGCTTGCAACCAATATTGTTGATTGATTTGGGTGCTTATCTAAGCAGGGTCAATGATAATGCTCTTTGGAGGCAACGTATAGTTTTATTGGGGTTTGTGGTACACAGGCTCCGGAGGGCCATGCCCGGGTGAGAGGGATGGAGTAACGCTTGTTGGCTGAGTGAGGTCGACTGCCAGAGTGAGACAGGGTAAGCGTGGTGCGGGCTGACCTGGGTAGGCCTATGTCACTAGGTGTCAGTACCACAGTGCCGTGAAATATGAACCCAGCTAGGCATACAATCATGTTTTAATTTTTAACTATCATTCTCTTGGACTATTATACGTTTCAATATATATATATATATATATATATATATATATATATATATATATATATATTTTATTAACACATCGGCCGATTCCCACCAAGGCAGGGTGGCCTGAAAAAGAAAAACTTTCATCATCATTCACTCCATCACTGTCTTGCCAGAGGGGTGCTTTACACTACAGTTATAAAACTGCAACAATATATATATATATATATATATATATATATATATATATATATGTCGTGCGATTAGGTAAAACTGGTCAATTAGCAAGAACTCATCTAAAATTAAGTCCTTTCTAAAATTTTGTCTTTTACGTTTAAAGATATATTTTTTTCATTTATGTTAATGTAAGAATTTATAATTTTGTACCAAGAGAAACTTTGAAAACCTACCTAACCTTATTACAACAAGCGCAATTTATTTTAGCTAACCCAACTAAATATATTTTAGATACGTTAACATTAATTTAATAATAAACAAACACAATGAAATATATTTTTTCGTTATGTTCAGAATGATTTTGGAGAAATTATTGCATACACAAATTTTCACTTGTCTTATATGGCAAGATGAGCGTTGCTATTTAAGCCAAAATCGCAAGTTTTACCTAATCGGCACGACATATATATATATATATATATATATATATATATATATATATATATATATATATATATATATATATATATATATATATATATATATATATATATATATATATACAGAGAAAATCGTAGTCAGCAGACTCAATACTGCTACTGGGGATCAAGATTCTCAGGCAGCGCGCTCTTATCCACTCGGAACATACAGGAGGAGATTGAAATAGCTTGAATCCATGCTTGAGGCTCACTGACGTGCCCGGGCTGGGAAAGAAACATGGCTTGTGAACCAGGCTGCCCAGCTTATGTGGCATTCGTAGCTGAGTGGATAAGAGTGCTGCCTGGGAATCTTGACCGTCCCCAGTAGCAGTATCGAGTCCTGCTGACTGCGATGTTTCTCTGTATATACCATCTTGTTTCTGCGTTGTGCATTGATATATATATATATATATATATATATATATATATATATATATATATATATATATATATAATATATATATATATACAGTGGACCCCGAGTTTCGTAAAACTTCACTCCTGAAGTCTGCTTAAGTGCCATTACCGAATGAATTTACTCCCTTAAGGAAAAATGTCACGTAGGTTAGTCTATTTCAGACTCAAAAAACTTTCCACAAGCACTTACAATATTATACTTACATAAATGTACGATTTCCGGGGTTTACGAAACTCGGGGGTCCACTGTATATATATATATATATATATTGTGTGTACTCACCTATTTGTGGTTGCAGGGGTCGAGACTTGGCTCCTGGCCCTGCCTCTTCGTGTGGGTGTTACCATTTTTGTGTGCGTGCGTGTGTGCGCGTGCGTTAGTTAGTTAGTTACCATTTTGTCCTAGGCACATGTCGATTAGACACTAGGCCTGTTGTATGTATGTGTGTGTGTGTAACGAAACACTTCGAAATGTTTCGGCCCCGCCGGGAATTGAACCCGGGCCTTCCGTGCGTGAAGCAAGAGCGCTAGCCACCATGCCATCGGGGCGTGTGTGTGTGTGTGTGTGTGTGTGTGTGTGTGTGTGTGTAAAACTGGTCAGTTAGCAAGAACTCATTTAAAATTAAGTCCTTTCTAAAATTTTCTCTTATACGTTTAAAGATATATATATATTTTAATTTATGTTAATGTAAAAATTAATAATTTTGTACCAAAAAACCCTAGAAAACTTACCTAACCTTATTATAACAAGCGCAATTCAACTTAGCCTAATCCAACTAAATATATTTTATATAAATTTACAATAATTTAATAAACAAACGCAATGAAACATATTTTTGTTGTTAGATTCAGAATGATTTTTGAGAAATTATTGCATTCAAAATTTTAGCTTTCCCTATTCGGCAAGAAGTGCGTTGTTATTTAAGCCAAAATCGCAAGTTTTACGTATTCGGCACTATATATATATATATATATATATATATATATATATATATATATATATATATATATATATATAAGAACATAAGAACATAAGAAAGGAGGAACACTGCAGCAGGCCTGTTGGCCCATACTAGGCAGGTCCTTCACAATCCGTCCCACTAACAGAACACTTGCTCAATCCAATTTTCAATGCAACCCAAGAAATAAGCTTTGACAATTCCATTCACTCATTGCGAGTCCCACTCAAATCCAACCCTCTCACTCATGAATTTATCCAACCTAAATTTGAAACTACCCAAGGTCCTAGCTCAATAACCCTACTAGGCAGACTGTTCCACTCATCAACTACCCTATTTCCAAACCAATACTTTCCTATATCCTTTCTAAATCTAAACTTATCTAACTTGAATCCATTATTGCGGGTTCTCTCTTGGAGAGATATCCTCAAGACCTTATTTATATCCCCTTTGTTAATACCCATTTTCCACTTGTATACCTCGATCATGTCTCCCTCATTCTACGTCTTACAAGTGAATGTAATTTAAGGGTCTTTAATCTTTCTTCGTAAGGAAGATTTCTAATGCTATTATTAATTTAGTCATTCTCGCTGAATGTTTTCTAACAAATTTATGTCCATTCTGTAATATGGAGACCAAAACTGAGCTGCATAATCTAGGTGAGGCCTTACTAATGATGTATAAAGCTGTAATATAACCGCTGGACTTCTGTTGCTAACACTTCTTGATATAAATCCCAGTAATCTATTTGCCTTATTACGTACGCTTAGGCATTGCTGTCTTGGTTTAAGGTTGCTGCTTACCATCACCCCCAAATCCTTCTCGCAATCTGTATGGCTAAGTTCTACGTTATTTAACTTAGTGCTTGGGTTATGGACACTCCCGAGCTTAGAACCTTGCATTTATCTACATTGAACTGCATCTGCCACTTTTCTGACCAGGAATTGAGTTTGTCTAAATCCTCCTGAAGTTCCGGACATCTACGTCTGAATCGATTATCCTACCTATCTTCGTGTCATCAGCAATTTGCTCATATCACTAGTAATTCCTCGTCAAGGTCATTTATATATATTATAAACAACAACGGGCCCAAAACCGATCCCTGTGGAACGCCACTTGTTACAGATCCCCACTCAGATTTAACCCCATTAATGCACACCCTCTGCTTCCTATTGGTGAGCCATGACTCGATCCATGAAAACACTTTCCCCAATGCCGTGAGCAGCCACTTTCTTTAACAGTCTCTGATGTGGTACTCTATCAAAAGCCTTACTAAAATCCAAATAAACAATATCGAATTCTTTATCATGATCAACTGCCTCAAAAGCCTTACTGAAAAAGTTAATAAATTAGTTAGGCAGGAACGGCCCTGGTGAATCCATGTTGAGTATCATTAATCAAATTATGCCTATCGAGATGGCTTCTTATGTTATCAGCTATAATCGACTCTAATAATTTGCCTACAATTGATGTTAGACTTATTGGGCGGTAATTTGATGGTAACGACTTGTCCCCTGCTTTAAAAATAGGAATTACATTAGCCATCTTCCACGTATCAGACACTACACCTGTTTGAAGAGATAGGTTAAAAATGTTAGTTAAGGGTTCACAGAGTTCCATTTTGCATTCCTTAAGAACCCTTGAAAAAGCTCATCAGGACCTGGCGATTTATTTTGCTTCAAACGGTCTATCTGTTTGATAACCATTTCGTAGTGACTGTGATACTACATAATTTATCTTCTTCAGGCCCACTAAAATACCTAATTCTTGGGATATTATTAGTGTCTTCCTGAGTGAAAACCGAGAGAAAATAATTATTAAAAATAGAGCACATATCATTCTCCTTGTCAGTAAGATGCCCATAATTATTTTTAAGGGGACCTATCTTATCTCTAACTTTTGTTCTATACACCTGGAAAAACTTTTTGGGTTAGTTTTCGAATCCCTAGCAACTTTAATTTCGTAGTCCCGTTTAGCTTTTCTTATCCCCTTTTAACGTCCTCTTAATGTCAATATACTGATTCATAAGATGACCCTCACCTCTTTTGATACGCCTATAAATTCCTTTTTCTGCCCTAAAAGATATTTGAGCCTATTATTCATCCATTTTGGGTCATTTCTATTCGATCTAATTTCTTTATATGGGATAAATGTTCTTTGGGCAGCATGTATAGTGTTCAGAAAACTGTCATATTGATAGCTCTCTTCATTACCCCAGTCCACAGATGATAAGTGTTCTCTAAGTCCATTGTAATCTGCTAGCTGAAAATCTGGGACCGTTACTGAGTTATCCCTACTATGAAACTTCCATTCAATGCCAAAGGTAATTGATTTGTGGTCGCTTGCCGAGTTCCTCTGTAATTTCTAAATTATTAACAAGGTTTCCTTGTTTGCCAGAACTAAGTCAAGCAAGTTATTTCCTTGTAGGTTCTGTCACAAACTGCTTCAAAAACAATCTTGAAATACTTCTAAGAAGTCGTTAGATTCTAAATTCCCAGTCAAAAATTCCAA
>WNWK01026277.1:2500-27573 GCA_009830355.1 Cherax destructor
AATATCCAGGGTGTATTCTGCAAGTATTCAAGCAGTATTCAGAAATTGGAACGATCTGGAGACTAAGACGGTAGAGGGGATTTTCAAACACAGAATTAAAAAGAGGTATGACAACGCTCTCTTGTAGCGATCAGCAAAAAAGTGGAACCAGGAGCTGAGATTCGACCCCTGCTACCATGTTTAGATGAATACACACACACACACACACACACACACTCACACAGGAGGGATAGAGGGGATATGATAACGACATATAATTTACTGAGAGGAATCGACAAGGTGGACAGAGACAGAATGTTCCAGAGATGGGACACAACAACAAGGGGTCACATTAGGAAGTTGAAGACTCAGATGAACCACAGGGATGTTTGGAAATATTTATTCAGTCGCAGAGTTGTCAGGAAGTGGAATAGTCTGAGAAGTGATGTAGTGGAGGCAGGATCCATACATAGCTTTAACAAGAGGTATGATAAAACTCATGGAGCGGGAAGAGTGACCGAGTGAAGAGGCGGGGCCAGGAGCTATGACTCGACCATTGCAACCACAACTAGGTGAGTACAACTAGGTGAGTACATACACACAAACACATGGATGGAATGGAATGGGCGAAAGGGACTACATAGTAGTACCAATCCAGTCTGGGGGTCATAAGGTGGTAATTTTAGTGATGTACAACCCACCCAGAACTGCAGGAGGCCCAGAGAAGCATACTAAGAGAGCAACAGAGCAATGGTTGACACACTAGCCGATGTGGCAGGAAGAGCTCACGTAGGTAGAGCAAAGTTACTAGTTATGGGTGACTTCAATCGTAAGGAAAACCTGGAGCCTCATGGGGTCTTGAAACATGGATGATGGATGTGGTACTGGAGAACCTCATGCATCAACATGTTAGAGACACTACCAGAGAGAGAGGTAAGGATAATCCAGCAAGATTGGACCTAGTATTCACCTTGAGTAGTTCAGGCATGGAGGATATCACGTACGGAAGGTAATATCGAGGATACAAATATAACACTTTATTTTCATAGTGATATAAGATATATAAATGTTAACATTGGTGTTACGAAGATCATAATGTTAAACATAATAATACCAAAAACTGATACAGAGATGAGGAAGTAACTTCTATATCACACTTTTACATGAATGAAAATGCAGAAAAAACTTAAATAAGAACATAAAAAGATGTGATATTTAAATAGACGATTTAAATAAACAATAGATGGCCTCTCCATGGTGGTCTAGGTAGAGGAGTTTGTCTCTTCTGTCTGGACTATGTTTCCAGCCTGCCCGGGCGGATGTATTTACTGGGCGCAGATTTCTGTGTGTCCTCCCCTGTAATTACATCTGCTCGTATATACTGATATTTAAACACTTGTGTTCTAATATTATATGTGGGCTGGGCTCCATGGGGTTGCTGCATTTGTCAAGTTAAGTTCCTCTCTGAGGAAATGCTGTGTTTGGGGTTCACAGCTCTCAACGTCCCCCTCAAATGATCAAGTTTAATTCAATTTAATCCTATTATTATATGACAGTATTTTGCTAGGGGTGTAAGGAGTGACTGATCGAACCGTTGTAGCATAAAAAGTTTGTTCTGAAAAGTGTCTAGTAAAATATTCTCTGCATTGCCTTTTCTCATACTCATGTAGATAATTATTCAGCATTCACTTTTCCCTATCACTTCAGAACACTTAATTAACTACAAGTTCATTTAAAAATAATTAATCTTCATAACTTCAACATATTTCTCTCAAAGTTTACTAAATGCTGTTACTTACGTATACTTACTAGTGGCACTTGTGTGCCAGCAAACATTCAACTTCTTGAATCTCAATAAATGTTTCGAAATAGATTTAGTGATTTAGTAAAAGTACATATGTTGTTCGCGGTAGTTGTAGTGGTAGAGGTAGTGGTAGTAGTAGTAGTAGTAGTAGTAGTAGTAGTAGTGTAGTAGTAGTAGTAGTAGTAGTAATAGTAGTAGTAGTAATAGTAGTAGTAGTAGTTGTAGTAGTTGTAGTACTAATGGTAGTAGTAGTGGTTAGTGGTAGTAGCAGTAGTAGTAGAGGTGATTTCAGAGTTTATTTTTTAAGGGTAACTCGTCCTAATAATTCTTTTCAGTGATTAAAGATGACTCAAGTAATTTTCGTCTTTAATCATCATTTCAGACACTAATAAACTGAATAAAGTCAGCTTCGTCATGTCTGAAATATTAGCTCGAGTTCTCCTTAGAACATTTGACTCCACCATCACCTAGGAACCAAGAGTTACCTCTGCTGCTACTACTACCACCACCACCACCATCACCACCACCACCACCATCACCACCACCACCACCACCATCACCACCACCACCACCACCACCACCACCACCAAGAGCATGGACCAGTAGGGTTATTGCTTATGCTTTTTCACATTATTTTGTTACCAATACTGTAAATAGAATCTGTATCCTTGTTTTGTTTACATAGATTTAGCAAAACATGTGTCTTTGTACCTAACATATTCTCGGTATTCTACCAACATTATTACATAATTATTGATGATTTGTCCTCTATTCTGTGCTAAAAAAAAAAAATCCCAACATGGATCAACTGGACTCAGAAGCTGCTCTCCAGATTATAAATATGTTGTTTACTCTCATTGTATAAACTTACGTGCTAAGCTAGATAACTTCTGTTTGATATTGGACATTCTCAATATGTCAAAGTCTTATACTGCTTATGCAATTAACTTTTATTACAAATCAATATAAAATTAGAATAAATGATAGATTTGTACAAAACAAGAGTTGCTTTGGTCCGTTTTGCAATCCTCTGCACCTTCAAATGGGCCCACGATAATACTCTTTCACCTGTAGTTCAACTCTGAACAATATTATAACTTAGGGAATGTTGTATTTCTTTTGTATTTCCTCTGTTATGGTTTACATTCATTTAATATTATTATACCTAACTACATAAATATATTTATAATATCTCCACAATTTGAACATTCAAATTAATTATTTTAGTTAACAGTGAAATATAAATAAAACTAAATAATATTAATTTTGATAATAAATTCTGCTCCTCACAGTTGATAATAAAACATTCACTTTCGTAGGAAGGAGAGAGGTTCCTCGAAGCTGGTATAGGGCTCTTGTTCCAAGGAATCAGAGATAACTTCTTCCTCGGATCAAAGCTAATTGTCTCCACTCGGTGTATGACATCTCTATGTTCAGAACTTCCTTATTAATATATTAATAAAAATTAATAAACTTTAAAATTAACTATGATTCAGGAATTAGAGGTTCCCTCCTCTTCCTCGGATCAAAACTTAATGTTTCACATTATCTTAAAAGTAAAAAAAACATATGCATTATGGTAGACAAAAAAATACTGATAAAGTAATTTTTTTTATTATTTTATTTAAAATCAAACAATGTACAATACAAATACCAAAATTGGCCCCTTCCAGCAAGTAAGGGCATAACAAAATCACAAAAACCTAAATCTGTATGCACATAACATCACAATAGCATGGAAAGGATCCTTCCATTAAAATATAAAGTCGAACACTCAAAAATTAATACTTTTAAACCACATAATGCCGGATATTCATGGTTATCATAAACATTACATACAACAATCACCTCAAAAACAAAAACAAGCTAATAACACTGAACAGATATTAATACAAAAAGTCCATTAGCAGAACCTTCCTCAGCCCACTGACATATACTGCTTTCCTACCCAATAAGGAATAAATAAAATAATTAAATAACATTGACAAAATAGAATACTATCAATATGATCACAAAAGACCACTAACCCTTATATGTCTTGGCCTCAAACAACAGACCATACTAAAAAATATCATACACAAACATGTGCATGAAAGCAAAATGACAGGTATACCATCCCTCTCCACCCCGGTATGCATTACAAACTTATAACAAATCAAATGACACAATATGTCAAAGACCTGTAGTAACCAGGCCCGTATCAACTTTACAATAAGACAGATGTCATGTACTCTGTATTGCACCTTGATTCACCAAGCAAGGTGACACCCCCCCCCCCCCCACATACACTATTCACCCCTTACCTTCAATTGAAAAGTACAATTGCTAGAAAGAGTCAACTTTATAGTACATGATTACACATCAAACATTACAAACATCAATAAAGGACAAATAAACCTATGATTGATAAGAATAAGTAAGCCTATACCATAAGCCTCTTAAAGATCCTAGCTTACCCACCAACTCCACGGTACGCCCAATCCACATTTCAATACCATTGCCACCTCATTAATCAATACATATAATGCAATAGGTTTCCATCCCTATGCATAGATAAGTTCAGATATCAATGATACCAAACAGGTACATGAGGCTAATTAAAAAGTCCAGAAATCAAAGAAAACCTTCTGACAAACACCACACACCCACACAATACATGCACACCAAGCTCATGGCACAGTCAAGGACACAGGTAAACCCACTCATTTAAAAATAAAAATAAAAAAAATAAAAAATAAAAATGATAACCCCAAACCCCCTTCCCCCCCTCGTCATAAGTCTGGTCACCAGCAACCCCAACACACAGACATGATTAAAACTACCTTTGTCACCCGTCACATCATTATGAACCCAAAGTCATCCCAGTCACCCTCACTCCCCCAAACCCAGATACTCCACTCATACACTCTGCTAAACCTGATCATCCAACACTCATAACACACACATGAAACTCCTGCCCCTCCCTGAACTCTTCAAAACCATACACTCGTTAGCACCCAAAATGTCAAGCCCCCCTTACCTATGCATGCAACAAATCACACAATACCATATCCCTATACTCATCCGAAAAAGCTATCCCCCAAGCACTCCCATACACCACCCAATTCCTACATTTAGTCCTATACATACCACCCCCCAGAGCCCGTATTTGTTCCCCCACCCCACATTCCCTCATTCTCCAAGACACACACACAAAATCAACCATTAAATACCATAAACTCCTTTGCACCCGGGTCCCCACCCCACGTATATCCAAACACAGGGCCCTCAATACAGAGATACCCCCACCCCCCATGTTCCATAATACCCGACACATCCATTCCCTCATGGGTCCCAAAGCTTCACAGAAATATATGACATGTAAAGCCGTTTCCTGCATACCACACCGTCTACAGCACCCGTCCTGCACAATCCCCATCTTGAATAACAATGCCCTCGATGCCACCGCACCATGTAAAAACCTGTACATTAATTCCCTATCCCTAGCTCTGATACACATCCCTTTGAATCCCTTCCATATCGTACCCCAATCATACACCGGATATTCAGCCACACCCTCGATAACCAACCTTCCCTCCCCTACCCTCTCCATTGTGCACGCCTTCAAACTATGCAGCCTCCTCATGACCACCAAATTCCTTAATAAATCCCAACACTGCCCCAAAGATTTACCCCCCCCCACCATTTGTTCACCTCACACTCCACTACCCCACACGATTACCATCCATGCCCCCCACGCACACCATACAATGTTTCATGTACAGACACAACAACCCATATAAGCCCCAGACCGCCCATCTCCACCCGATTCCGTACCACCTCCTTCCTAAGCCAATGCTTACCATAGGCCCATATATACCTGAATACTTTAACCTCTAAACCACGCACATCATCCTGCAACAGAGGGTACATCACCGCCACGTGCCATAATCGACTGTATATCATCACGTTCACCCTCTGTTGCAAGGTGAGGTCCCCCGCCCTCCATCCTGCCAACCTACCCAAGGCCATTTGCACTACCCTCCCCGAGTTCACCTTCCTAGCTAACATACTATCACACATATACACTATACCACAAATTTTTATATTACTCATACCATTCACCGCCACCCATACCTCCTCCGAAATCCGTCCCTCCAGACTCATTCTATCCTTCTCCCCCAATGTCCCTAAAATGCTCTCATCTATGATACCCCTTTCACTCTGCCCTCCTTCCTTACTCCTCATATGTAACTCAAACCATTTATCCACATACACACCCATCGCCTCAGTCGTCCATATTCTTTGCCCCTTAACAAAACTCTCCAGATCATCCTCGACCTCCAAGCATTCCACTGTCATGGCATCCCTCCTCACCCTACAGTTACCCAATACATACCTAGACAGTTTGTCTCCCCATAATACATCATCTATACCCGCTTTCAACTGGCACGCATCAAAATGGTCATTCTGTAAATCCCGCAATCTTTCCCTCAAACCCATAATCTCAACCGTCTTTTGTTGACCCCCACACTCATAACAACTTTGCAATAACCCCTCAAGATACTTTTGTAACTCATACTTCCAACGCACCTTCTCCCGACCCAACCTCTGAAAATATTCCTGAATACCCACCTTTGCCCTGCCTTCCCACCATTCCACCAAATCATCCGCTCTCTTACCCTGCTCCCATAATCCTGCTCACCACGTCCCAAAACTCACCTTACTGTCAGCACCATCCAATAATCTGATGTTCAACTTCCAATAGCCCTTATACCACCTTGCCACCCCATCCCAATTCACGTCCACAAGAATCCCACGGTGATCTGAAAAACCCACATCGATCGTTTGAACCCTCCCCACAACTACCTTCCCCGACACATACATCCTATCTAATCTGGCCGCGTACCCTTTGTGAACAAAAGCATGCTCAACCATAACCCCTCCCCCTACCACATCCTTCAACCCCGCACTACCCAATAAATCCCTTAAAGCCCCCAAATCACAACCTGCCCCCCGGGGCTCCACATCACGTTTCCTAATTACACAATTAAAATCACCCCCAACTATTGCTACACCTAGCATTCCACCCAAAGCATATATCATAACATCATTCAAAAAGTCAATTTTCACCCTCCTAGAGTTTTCCGCTGGCATGTATACTCCTACAAAACAAACCCTCACTCCACCCCATTCTTCCTCCATTCTGACCTCCATGCCCTCCCCACACTCCTCCCACGCCAATAAAGTAAAAGGGCTTGACATCTTTATTACCACAGCAACCCCACCCTTTAATCGCCCTGCAGACCCTGCATACACATTATACCCTTTCAACCGTAAGTCTCGACCATACCTATAGTTATGCTCCTGAATAAAACCCTCTTGCACTCCAAAACGTCTCAAAGTACCCTCAACCCTCAACCCATTTACATTTATTGTTAAACACTGGAAAATAAGTGAGTGGGTTTACCTTTCGATCTCTGTGTAGGCTGCGTCACATTCTTACCCTTACCTCCGCCCTTGCCCACACTTCTATCACCCTTAGAACCCTCCTTGATACCTTCCGTTCCCAGCACTACTCCCATGTCTTTACCTGCCGCCTCCACCAAAGGCTTCTTACTTGTTCTCTGTGCCAGCGTCAAGATGTAATCACTATCTGAGAGCGTACCCGATCTCTTCCGTGATCCACTCGACACATCCATCACCTCACTACTATCACTCTGATGTACCTCCACACTCACGCTCTCACTCACTAATGCCGACTCCACCGGCCTTACACTCGCCAAGCCAACCTCAACGCTAGCGTCCTCCGCCAGCACATCTCATCTACAACACTCAATACTGGTAACGGGTCATCTAATAACCTCTGTAACACATCCACCAGAGGCATATCCGTGCAGCCCTCCACCACAGTTTCCACGCCACCATCCTTGTCATGCTCTTCCACCTGTGATGCCAGCGGTAGCGTGTGACAAGATTCTTCCACACCCTCAACAATGTCACTCCAACTCCTGGGCTGCTGCTGCATTCGTCCACCCTTATCCTTCTCGCTGTGGTCCTCATTCAAACCCGGGCCAAGCAAGCCCTCAGCAGAAAGTTGAAAGCCTCTTCTCATACAATCTTACGCCATATGTTCAAAGGCCTCACAGATCCGACACGTACGTCGCTGTCCCACGTACGTCACATACACCTGGGTACGAAACTCAGCCATGATGACGTAGGAGAATGAACCCTCAGGGAGACCCACCAGGGGCCCCTCGCTCCACTTTCCTGCCGTAGCCGTATGGACGACCCCATACTCGCCAACTGGTCCGCCTCAAATGGGACATTCCACACTCTCACAAAAGTATAAGTGCGGGAGACATTCTTCAAACGCACCTGCAGAGTCGTGTTGACGGTATATACTTTATCCTGGTGTAGGTCCACCAATTACTCATGCGCTCTGGCCGTCAGTAACTTCACGAAGATCCTCTTCATTCCATTTAGCGCCACTCCATATAAATCTGTAGTCTCGATGTTGTAGATGTCCCTCAGAATCGTTGGAATCACAGTAGCCGCCACTGCTGGTTGAATCACACCAGTAACCATGTCGATACAGACAGTGTTGTTACGTCGTCTGCCGGCCGCCGCCATTTTACTGCAAATGGAGTTGCGCTCAGTTGCCACAAGGGGACAGAGCTCAAGGCAGCACACCCGTTCGCCACAAGAGCCGGGCTGCAAATGAAAGTAAAAATTAGACAGTACAGTAGACAGACTGTCAGTAGAGTGAGACGGGCTAACAGCAGAGTCAGCCAGACTGATTATAGAGTCAGCCGGGCTGACAGCAGAGTCAGCCGGGCTGACAGCAGAGTCAGCCGGGCTGACAGCAGAGTCAGCCGGGCTGACAGCAGAGTCAGCCGGGCTGACAGCAGAGTCAGCCGGGCTGACAGCAGAGACAGCTGGGCTGACAGCAGAGACAGCCAGGCTGACAGCAGAGTCAGTAGGGCTGACAGCTCTTCCTCAGAATTGTGCTCTCTACTGTGAATTATTATATAGTCCATAAAGGATATCTTCTGATATTTACTTTTCACTTTCACTTACAAGCACACACACACACAAACACACACACACACACACACACACACACACACAAAACACACACACACACAAAACACACACACACACACACACACACAAACACACACACACACACACACAAACACACACACACACACACAAACACACACACACACACACACACACACACAAACACACACACAAACACACACACACACACAAACCAAATAAACACACACATACACAAGAGATTACTTAAAAGGAACGCTTCAGTCTGAAGGTCCCAAGGTGGTAATTGCAGTGATGTATAACCCACCACAGAACAGCAGGAGGCCAAGGCAAGTGTATGATGAGAGTTTATCGAGCGATGGTTGACACACTGGCTGAAGTGGCCAGAAGGGCTCATGCGAGCAGGGCAAAGATCTGCTCGTGATTTCAATCACAAGGAAATCGATTGGGAGAACTTAGAGCCACATGGGGCCCAGTAACGTGGAAGGCTAAGATGATGGAGGTGTTACTGGAAAACCTCATGTACCAACACGTAAGGGACACTACCGGAGAGAGAGGAGAGGATGAACCAGCGAGACAGAACCTAGTATTCATCTTGAGTAGTGCAGATATTGAGGACATCATATATGAAAGACCCCCGGGGCCAGTGATCAAGTGGTTCTGAGTTTCAGATACATAGTAGAGTTGCAAGTGGAGGGGAAAGCAGGAAGAGCCGGACGAATGAAGCCAAACTACAAGAATGGGGACTATGTAAGCTTGAAGAACATCCTGCACGGGGTTCAGTGGAACAGAGAGCTGGCAGGGAAGCCAGTAAACGAGATGATAGAATATATGACAACAATATGCAAGGAAGCTGAGGAGAGGTTTGTACCCAAGGGTAACAGGAACAACGAAAAAGCCAGGATGAACCCTTGGTTCACCCAAAAGTGCAGGGAGGCCAAAGCCAAGTGAGCTAGGGAATGGAAGAAGTATAGAAGGCAAAGGACCCAGGAGAATAAAGAGAGCAGTTGTAGAGCCAGAAATGAACATGCACAGGTAAGAATGGAAACCCAAAGACAATACGAGAATGACATAGCAGCGAAAACCAAATCTGACCCAAAGCTGTTGTACAGCCACATCAAGAGGAAAACGACATTCAAGGACCAGGTAATCAGGCTGAGGAAGGATGGAGGGAAGGTCGCAAAAAATGACATCGAAGTATGTGAGGAGCTCAACATGAGATTCAAAGAAGTGTTCACAGAGGAGACAGAAGGAACTCCATCAAATTTTAGACACAATACATACAATCGAGGAAAAAGTGAAGCGGCTGCTAAGCGAAATAGATTCTTCAAAGGCGATGAGGCCGGTTAACATATCTCCATGGATCCTGAGAGAGGGAGCAGAGGCGCTATGTGTGCCACGAACAACAATCTTCAACACATCTATCGAAACAGGGCAGCTACCTGAGGTATAGAAGACAGCAAATGAAGTCCCAATCTTTAGGAAAAGAGACAGATATGAAGCATTAAACTTCAACCAACATGGTTTCAGGGATGGGAAATCCTGTGTCACAAACCTACTGGAGTTCTATGACAGATTGACCGCAGTAACACAAGAGATAGAGGGGTGGGTAGATTGCGTTTTCTTGGACTGTAAGAACGTTTTTGACACAGTTCCACACAAGAGATTAGTGCACAAGCTGGAGGACAAGGCAGGTATAACAGGAAGGCGCTACAATGGATCAGATAATACCTGTTGGGAAGACATCAGCGAGTCATGGGACGTGACGAAGTGTCAGAGTGGGCGCCTGTGACGAGCAGGGTTCCACAGGGGTCAGTCCTAGCACCGGTGCTGTTTCTGGTATTTGTGAACGACATGATGGAAGGAATAGACTCAGAAGTGCGTCTGTTTGCAGATGATGTGAAGTTGATGAGAATAATTCAATCGGACGAGGACCAGGCAGAACTACAAAGGGATCTGGTCCAGATACTGGCTCCTGGAGTTCAACCCCACCAAGTATAAACTCATGAAGAAGACCAGAGACTAGAAACCTCAGTCAAGGAAAAGGATCTTATGGTGAGTATAACACCGGGCACATCTTCTGAGGCGCTCATCAACCAAATATCTACTGCAGCATATGGGCGCCTAGCAAACCTAAGAATAGCATTTCGACATCTCAATGAAGAATCGTTGAGGACCCTGTACACCGTGTATGTCAGGCTTGTATTGGAGTATGCAAAACCAGTTTGGAACCCACACCTAACCAAGCACTTAAGGAAATTAGAGAAAGTGCAAAGGCTTACAACAAGATAAGTCCCGGAGGTAAGAGGCATGTTCTACGAGGAGAGGTTAATTAAGGGAAATCAACCTGACGACACTGGAGCACAGGAGAGATAGGGGGGATATTCACTTCTCTCACCTCGTCAGTAATGACATAAAAGACATTGATCATCACAGATAAAAAACAGAAACTCTCGGAAGTGAAAAATAAAAACTACTACTTTGATGATTCGATCACTTGGTAATAAGAGTTTTTGTGGTGGCTGCCACAGCCTGGCCAGTACGAATGTGTGTTAATGTCTCCCATACATTTGTTATGTACTGTCATGTATGAATGTTAACATATATTGCACATTTAATGTTGTGGTGCACTATGTTGCAGATATATATGACACAAAGCCGATAAATGATCAAAAAGACACAATTTTAGAAAGGAACTATTGAATGAAAATGATTGTTTCACAGGTGAAAGTTCCTCTCTGCTATTATGTCTTTTTTCACCACCATACGTTGTCAATATTTCATATATACGTTGAGAGACACACCTCTCAGGAAAATATTATTATTGTACTTCGTTTTCTTTTTCTTATTCCTCTTTCTTCTTCTTCTTTTTCTTCTTCTTCTTCTTCTTATTATTATTATTATTATTTTATTTTCCTGTGTAAGTTGTTATAGTTAGTATATTTCGTAAAATTACTTGTTATTTTTTATTAATAATTTAATATTCGTAGAGTTTGTCTTTCTCATTATAATAATTATTATTTATTGTAGTTGATGCACCTAACTTCCTACAGCTCATGCTACTCAACCTTCTAGAGCTCATGCCACTCACAACCTCCTGAATCTCATGTCACTTAAAATATTCTGGAGGTCATGCAACTCACAACCTTCAAGAGATCATGTCACTCACAACCTCCTGAATCTTATGCCACTCACAATATCCTGGAGGTCATGCCACTCACAATATCCTGGAGGTCATGCCACTCACAATATCCTGGAGGTCATGCCACTCACAATATCCTGGAGGTCATGCCACTCACAATATCCTGGAGGTCATGCCCCTCACAACATCCTGGAGGTCATGCCACTCACAACATCAAGGAGGTCATGCCACTCACAATATCCTGGAGGTCATGCCACTCACAACATACTGGAGGTCATGCCACTCACAACATCCTGGAGGTCATGCCACTCACAACATCCTGGAGGTCATGCCAGTCACAACATCCTGGAGGTCATGCCAGTCACAACATCCTGGAGGTCATGCCACTCACAACATCCTGGAGGTCATGCCACTCACAACCTCCTGGAGGTCATGCCACTCCTCAAATACTTTAATTATAAAGTTATTCTTCCTCTGCTACTGTACACTAGAATCTCCAAACGATTTTCGTTTATGTCAGACTTTTAATTAACCAAGTTTCAGATACTAATTTAATTTAGTTAGCATTTATTCAGTTACTTAAACATCGCACGATGGTCTGTCAGGCTTCAATTCAGCCAAATATTAACATCAACTATACGTAACAATAAAAAAAAACTGAGAATAAATAAACATAATTTAGTGTTCCATAATATTCGTGATGTAAAATATACTTCGATTCATATATTGCAGTTCTTGAAAATATAAAGGAATATCAGAGACATTAACAAGGAGGCAAGCTGACCACTTCGTAGATGCAACCAACAAAATTGTTTTTTTTATTTTTTTCCAAGCGTCTCCCGTGATGGTACATTTTATATTCGTGAATGTTTTCCCTGTCAATATAGAGGAGGTGAGAGAAGTGATGATGTCGTAAGTGAATGAGACGTGTATATTATTTATGGTCACTCTTTTCTTTTCTTAAGATAATTCATGAAATTTTCCATATTCCTTTATCAAAAATGTCTCAGACTTCACAGGTTCTTACAACTCTAACAATGGAGGTCTTCAAAATACTGTAAAACCACATTCACCATCTTCTTAGACTACCCACTACAGCTATTCTTTCTCTCACTTCCTTCTTTCTTATCCCCCCCTCCTTCTTCTTCCTATGTAGGTAGAACCACAGCCTGAAGTACCAAGATCTGCTGATGAAGATGCGACGTCAGAAGACACTCCCCCCCCCCATGGGGAGCCACAGCAAGAGAAAAGAAGAAGTCAACCCCCACCCAGGGGCCCCCAAGAAAGAAAAAGATGACCGACACCCTCAACCCAGGGGGCCAATGCCGGGTCACCATTTGGAGAAGACCCGGACCGGATGTACCGGCGAACATACAACAAAAACAACAACAACCATCTTCTTTTTATTCATAATTCTGTTAGATTATATTTCATCAATATGTTCTTTAATTTAATTTAACAGTGGTTTGAGATCGTGTATGTGTATATGTTAGTGTGTGTGTGTACTCACCTATATGTACTCACCTATATGTGGTTGCATGGGTCGAGTCATAGCTCCTGGCACCGCTTCTTCACTGGTGGATACTAATTCACTCCCTCCCTTCTTCATGAGCTTGATCATACCTCTGTGTATAGAAGTTGCTTCCACTACTTCACACTCCAGATTATTCCATTTCCTGACAACTCTAAGGCTAAAGAAATACTTCTTAACATTCCAATGATTCATCTGGGTTTTCAGCTTCCAACTGTGGCCCCTTGTTCCTGAATCCCCTCTCTGAAACATTCGAGCCCTGTCCACCTTGTCAATTCCTCTCAGTATTGTATACGTTGTTATCATGTCTCCCCTGTCCATCCTATCCTCTAGTGTCATCAGGATCAGTTCCCTTAACCTCTCCTCATAAGACATACCTCTCGGTTCCGGGACTAATCGTGTTGCAAATTTTTGCTCTTTCTCCAATTTCGTGACGTGTTTGACTAGGTGAGGGTTCCGTAATGGTGCTGCATACTCCAGTATAGGCCTAACGTACACGGTGTACAATGTCGTGAGTGATTCCTTACTCAGATGTCTAAACGCTAATCTCAGGTTTGCCAAGCGCCCATATGCTGCAACAGTTATTTGATTGATGTGTGCCTAAGGGGACATGTTCGTTATAATGCTTACCCCAAGATCATTTTCTTTAAGAAACGTTTGCAGCCTTTAATTCTCTAACTTGTATGCCGTCTGCGGTCTTCTGTGTCCTTCCTCAATCTTCATGACCTTACACTTACTGGGGTTAAACTCCAGGAGACATTTGTCGGACCAGACTTGTAGTCTGTCCAGATCCCTTTGTAATCTTAACTGATCCTCGTCCGCTTGTATTCTCCTCATCAGTTTCGTTTCACATCATCAGCGAACAGTGACACTTCTGAATCTATTCTTTCCATCATGCCATTCACGTATACAAGAAACAGCACCGGACCTAGGACTGATCCTTGTAGAACCCCACTCGGCATATGCGCCTACTCTGACACTTCATCACGTACCAACACTCGTTGTTTCCTTCCTGTCAGGTATTCCCTGATCCATTGCTGTACTTTCCTATTATTCCTGCCTGCTCCTCTAATTTTTGCACCAGTCTCTTGTATTGTACTGTGTTAAATGCCTTCTTGTAGTCCAAAAAGATGTAATCTACCGATCCCTCTCTCTCCTGTCTTACTTCTGTTACCTTATCTTAGAACTCAAATATATTTGCGACTCATGATTTCCCATCTCAGAAGCCGTGCTGATTGTCATGTATGAGCCCAATATTTTCAATGTGTTCTACCACTCTTCTCCTGATAATCTTTTCCATGATTATCAGGTCTGGGAGACCCAAGGAATATTTGTGATATTATTTCCTATTTACTAAATACTATATTGCCGATATCATTATTAATAGCTAAAATAAAGCTATTGTGCTTTATAGTATTATCTGTCTCTATAACTTTAGCTATGTATATAGATAGGTTGTCTTTTATTGATTTAATTAAGTCTGGGACTACTGTCCTAACTACCATAAGGTAGTTGAGTCAATTGGTTTCTCGGGTAGAGTTCATATACCGAGGTGAGGTCTGGTTAAGAGACGTTGTCTGAAGCAGTTCCAGACCAACTCTAGCCTGGAATAGTCTCCTCCTCCTGGAGCTTTGTATAGATTCACTTCTTGGCTAACTGACGGTTCCGTTGCTTGATGAAACTTTTCTTTTGCTACTCTAGGCTTCAATGGAGTATAGAGTCTTTTCTCCTCTGAGAGTTTCTGAAACCTACTGAGGTTGTTGATTTCTTTGCCATTTAATCTGAGCTAATAGAGTTCTCTAAGTGTTACAGTAGTCTTTATTTGAATCGATCAAGATTTATATTCAGTAAGACGGGAGTGTCAGTACTCCTATTAGTATTCTATTGAAGGTCTCAGCGGTGTGCTTGTCGTTTGTTTGTTATGTTTCGATAATCTAGGTTAATTTCTCACTTGAATCCAGTGATTATTAGAGACTAGATGTACAATCTAGTCTTTTATTTATATTCACATAGTTCGGTCAAGAATGGTATATATATATATATATATATATATATATATATATATATATATATATATATATATATATGTAAATAAGATTAATTATGTCTCGAGACTTTGGAAAAGTCGCTGACAAAAAGGTTCCAAAATTGTACTTAAACTTATGGCTATTGTTTTTCTGAAGGTCCTTGTTACATCTTCAGTAAAGAGACTATTTGTTTTCTTTAAAACAATTTAATATTAAAGATATTAAGTTACTAATTTTGTTCGATTATTATCTCCTGATTGTGATTTATAAGAAACCTAGTAAAAACAATTTTTATACTAAACATAGTCAGAGTTGTTAATAATTCAACTCATTGTTACAAGAGCAAAACTTTCACAGCTATTCACGAAAGTAGTTCATCTCAAACTTCTCAGTTTTTTTCCTCTCGCTTCTATGATATACTTAGCGAGACACATAACTAATCCTTTTGTAACAATACAAGTCAGTGACACTTGCCTGTCTATCTCCTTTCTTAAAAAATGGAACTACATTTGCTGTCTTCCACGCCTCAGGCAATTGCCCAGTTTCGATAGATTTACTGAAGATTGTTGCTAGCGGTACACACAGTTCCTCTGCTCCCTCTCTCATTATCCATGGCGATATGTTATCTGGGTCCACCGCCTTTGAGGTATTTAGTTCACCTAACAGTTTCTTCACCTCTACCTTGGGTATGTGTATTGTATCCAGCACCTGCTGGTGCACCCAACCTCCTCAGTTTGCTAGAAGCATATCTGTCTCTATTGTGAATACTTCTCTAAATCTTGTCTTTAATTTAATTGTAATTGCAAGTTTTCTGGAATTTATATAAATGAGTAACTGTTTGGAAAGTCTAACCTGATAGAAAAAAAAATAATATGCATGAAGCTCCTCCTTTTACTAGAGAACTTATCATGGATGACCTTCCTTGTCACTCTTTGTGAGCTCCCCTCCTTCTTTCCTCAGCCTGATTACCTGGTCCTTGACTGCTGTTTTTCTCCTAATGTGACTGTGTAACAACTTTGGTTCAGATTTGGCTTTTGATGCTATGTGTTCGCGTATTGCCTCTGGGTCTCTCTCCTTATCTCATCATATTCGTTTCAGGTTCTTCTGCTCAACTCCTAGTTTTCTTGAGTCCTTTTCCTTCTATGTGTGTTTGTATGTTTGTGTGTATGTATGTGTGTATATATGAATGTGTGTTTTTGTGATTCAGACAGAATATGTACTTTTATTACACATCATTACATAATATTAATCCAGGTTAAGAAATCACTAGTTATATTAATAATTAATAATAATAATAATAATAATAATAATAAGAAAAAACAATAATAATAATAATAAAATAACTATTTTTTTGTTTGTGACCACTGTCAGCCTCAGACGTGGAGGCCAGTGGATCGTCTTTAAGGTCCACCTCCTACCTTGTCTTCCCCTGGTTCATGTGTCCAGGAATCTATCCGTGGGCCCACGGATATCTTCCCTTCCTCACTTCCCTAAAGTCAGCCTCACCTCTAATTACAGACCTTGCTTCCAGCTTTCAGCCTTCCCCAGGTTCATGTATCCAGGAAACCATCCGTTCGCTCCAGGATGTCTCTCCTTCCTCACTTCCCCAAAGTCAGCGGTTTTCTCCACCCACAGTGACCTTGTATTGCGACCCCAGAATGGGCCACAATGTACATATATAAATTTGACATGTATATTTCCTTTTCTTATAATTTTATATTGCTAATATTTTCGATAATAGCTAAATCGTTATTATCTTGCTATATATTATTATTTGACTTAGCTATTTTCGTAGGTAGGATGTAACATTACATATTGTGCTTAAGAGTGTTATAGCTGCCCGGGAGTTGGCAAACTACTGCTTACGACACTTCACTTGTTATACTGCCGGCTTCTAGACTCTGTTTGGTAGAGTATGTATTCGGTGGTGAGAGGAAACATACTTCTCACTCCTTCATCTGCCAACATCGTTGCCTCCAGCACTGAGACAAATAATAGGATTGCCCGTGTAACTCTGTTCACAGAGAATAGTCTAGACAGTGATTTTCGACGTTTTACTGGGCTGTGTGTCACATTGACACTCAGAGATAACTCAGGTCTCTAGCTATAGCTCTTGACCTAATTCGCTAAGGCATCTGTGCACTGTCACAGTCAGGGATTTTTATGCTGAACCTAGATTCAGTAGTAAGGGAGTTTTGTGACGATTTTGGAGGATCTGCTGATGGTCACCAGTTAGGGTCGATTTTCTATCTCCTTGTTCCTGACGCTGTGTTGCTAGCTTATGAGAAGACGTTCAGTGTGACACTTGTTGAGTCGAGTCTTAACGAGTCACCTGGAGCACACTCATACACACATCTACACATTTGTATATATATATATATATATATATATATATATATATATATATATATATATATATATATATATATTTTAATATATATATTAGTAATTGCTGACATTATAGCAGATGGTATATAAGAACCAGTTATATGTGCCTTCAGCACAATGATATTGTTAATGAGAGAAGTGTATTTATATTTGATTTACTTTGCTACCCTAGATTTTCTCACTTTGATAATAAACATTTTAAATATATTTCTTTCGTTAGTATCCTCTCAGTTGGGATACAATGGTGATATTGATAATATGTCGGATAACTGGACCAGGATACTGACTTTGTTGCAAAAGCCCAGTAACAGGCTGGATGCTAGAAGGGCTATACTTTCTAGTGTTCACTGGAGATGTCTATTACTAATAGATGAAAACTTGGTCTTGAAAACTTGGTCTTGTCTAGCTGGTCTACGGTAGAGACTGTCCAGGTGGGTGGAATTACTGGAAGTGACACAGAAAAGTGCGTCCAGTAATTACACCCACCAAGACAGCCATGACCGCAGGTCAGCTAGGTGAGACGAAGCTGCCACACATCTCCCCCACCCAGGAGAGGCTAATTAAGGAACAATTTAGACTTATTTATGTTGCATTATTTATCTATAATCAATTCACTTTCTCATTTATGTGGTTAAGTAAGTGTATTTATGAATGTTTTATTGTAGGTACATGAATGTCCGTGTGTTTATTTGTCTGCCTCCGTGAAAACAACTGTAAATGTTAATCAGTTTTCTTTGTTATTAATAGTTAGCATTTTCATTTTATGCAAAGATCCGCAGGAGTACACACCCATATTTTTTCAACCACATTTACGCTTCTCCCCATATACACCCTTCACAAACATTCAATTATCTGTATCACACATATGCGCACATAAGTGTATATTAGTGGTAAAATATAACGACATGTGTTAATAAGACAATAGGAACAGTTTGGGGTAATCATTCCCTCAGCCAGGAGTTGATGTGATCAGTTTATCTTAATAGAAGTTCAGAACATGCAGGGAGAGAGGGTTTATAAACTGCAGGGATGTCCATTGGCTGGCGAAATATTTCCACAATAAAGATACCCAAGTGTGGAACAAATGTCTCATTTTTCACAAGTTAACTTTCTCAAGTCACTCCGTTATTCCTCGTACCCCTGGACAGGCACCTGAAGACAGTACCTGACCAGCCGGGTTGTGGCTCGTACGTCGGTTTACGTGAGGCCAGCAGTAACAGCCTCGTTGATCAGGTCCAGATCCACCACGAGGCTTGGTCACGGACCGGGCCCCTGGGACGTTGATCCCCGAAACCCCTTCCAGGTATACTTCAGGTATACCGTTCTAAACCTGTATCGTTCCCATATCCCTGTACAGGGATTCTGTTTGTCAAATGTTTTGGAAGCCTCATATAACCTCTTTGAAAGCTTCCTGAACCTCCTTAAAACTCTGTCTTCTTACATGGAGGATTGCTACGCAAACCCTCATGAACCTGCATTAAGCTGGTCTAAGGTGTTCTACTGTATGTTTCAGTCTGCACTGCAACTATAAACATGGTCACAGTAATCATCATGGGTTGCGTTTGAGTCTAGGGGATTTTCTTCTCTATTTTCCTGTAGAGAGCCTATATACAGCGGCGATAACTCCATGTTTGCAAGATCTATACTATACGGCCGCGGGGGCGTTAACCCCCAGAACCCTCTCCATTTATACTCCAGAGACTCCAGGTCTGCCTACATATATATATATATATATATATATATATATATATATATATATATATATATATATATATATATATATATATATATATAATAAGCTTGAGGGCCTGACCGCCACCTACCAAGGCTAATGGACTGATTGCTTCAAAACTACCTCTACTATCTCCATAGTTATATACTCCAGTATTCGACTGTAGAAGCCTGTCGTCCAGATGTTATGTTTCGATGATGAAGATACTCAGGTGTTGCTTATGTGTCTTATTCATCAATAAGACGATACAGTATACTCTCAGTGTGACATGATACTTGTCTGATACAGCAACACTGTTGTGTCATGGTACAGGAAAATGCTCATTACTTTCCTAGTTATCTATTTAAATTAATTAAATTAATTTATTAAAGGCAGGTAAATCACAGAGAAATTTTTGGAATGATGGTTACCTGAGTTTGTTATTTTTTTCTTTTTTGTGTGAAGAAATTTGAAATTTTTTAATTACTTTTTTCTTGCAACAATCTAAGTGTCTCATGGGATTAGTTTCAACACTTCACTGCTGATAACTTGACAGTGCAACTTTTGAGAGATTTTATGCTTAACTTGTTTATGTATTTTAGAATATTGGTCTCCATAAGATAACAAGAGAATGCATCTTCAATATAGCTTCAAAGTTGGTGTTTCTAAGTGAAAGACTTCAATTAGATTTTTGGTGACTGTCCTGATTTGCCATTTGTATTGAAGCAACTGGGATATTAGTTTCCATGTAATTTATGAATGCATCTTCTGCTTCACTTTAGATATTCACTGCTAAAATGTAACTTTGTTAGAAACTTATGCCGCACATATTATTCCATTCGCTTGCACTGATGGACTGAGGTTATGCCTAACGGGGATGCCTTTCTCGGATCGCACAGCGATGGATATTAAAACAAAATATTATAATAAATAATACCTTATTCGACATTTGAATTCTTTTTATTTTAGTGATTTAAAATAATAAGATATCTTGGATGCAGAGAATTAAGTTTAAAAAAAAAATCACGTTACTGGATTATACAGTATTCGAATTAGCGAGTAATTAACATGGAATAAGATAAACGAAGTTGTGGACAATCGAGACAAACGATTGATATCACGAATGATAACTTAGACCTAACCAGACGCAAGACCTCACCGGACGCAAGACCGGTGAAGTCTTGCGTCCGGTGAGGTCTTTGCAGCCCTGGTGCTGAGAGCTTGTTTTTGGTCTCAGTATGGATGAGTAACGATGCCTTCAGGCCAATTATTGCCGCTGCGCTGATGAATGGGACAAGTTATCTCGTTAGCGACGTCGCGCCCAGGGTCGCCTCGCGCAACATCGCTAAATTTCATGCTCGTCGGCATTTATGGCGAAGAAATTGGCAGTATAAGACAGTAGGTCTTGAGGAAGCTCTCACGCGAGCCAGAGTTATGAGACGAGACGATGGTATATGGTGGTGGAAAGTGATCTATACTTCACACTTTATGCTCACTATTAAAAATGAGAGTAAATGTGGAAGATAAAAAGAAAGTCAGAAAGAAATGGAAAATAAATGGTTACAAACATATACTGATTGAATAAAATGCAAATAATAGAGCAGAATATGGAGAAAATATATTTAAAGTTTTAGGTAGACATGAAAGACACAAGTGCATCAGTTGGGTATCTGTAGTGACGAAATGTATTGCCTACTCGTCAGGCTTCGTCAAGCGAATTCAGAGATAACTTAAATACTGGATAAAGCGCAAACAGAAGAGACGTGACTATGAGGTGATCAGTCACCCAGCCGTGAAGAAGGAATTTTGAAGTGGTCAGTCCTACATTCTTCGAGATAATGGAGCATGAACACTTATAGGTGAAGGACTGACCACCTCAAAATAATTACTTCCTTAAGGTTTCACCTGCTGGGCTGATAAAATCTTCGACAGTAAACATATCTAATGGTCAACACTGTATCCCATTAATGTAACTAGATGTATGTCAGAGAAAGACATTCGTATCTTGCATAAGCCCAGTCACCTGTACACCAGTGCACGCTAAATTAGTAGTGCAGTGTGCTGCAAAAAATTCTGGTGTATTGAAAATATGAAGTGAACTGGAAGACGAATTCTCAAGTTATCACATGGACACTAATATCCCAGTTTCTTCCATAAAAATGGTAAATTAAGACATACACAGCCTATAATAATTCACACATTCCGCTAAGAAGCACCAGCCTTGAAGCCATGATAAAGAGGAAATTTTTGTTACCTCAGATAGGTCAATAGCTTAAGAAAATCAGCACAAAAGACAGATGTCGCTCAGAATTTGCATTAAGTTATCAGCATAGAAGGATGAAGCCAATTGAATAAGGTACTCAAAATTTACGACATACACAGTATTTCAGTTTTCCCAGTTTATTCCAAGATAAAAAAAAAAAGGCAAACAGACCAATATCAATCCAAACTTTTCTTCGTGGAAGACTGATCAGCGTTTAAGTTTTAAGTGTGTTTGAAGGAAATTAAGAAACTTTTATTTAAGGTTTGGGTACATCGTCTTCACATCTCTTCTGCTTCTACCAACTTTCTGTACTCGACTGAAGATGTCTACTGTGTAGGCGAAACGTTTCGAAATAAAGATACCTAACTGTTGCATATGTGTCTTACCTAACAATATTTTTTATTGGTATTTATTGCAGTCAGATCTTATAACTTCATAAGAGTTCATTATGGAGATTTAGCCCAGCGTAACCCAATGGTGTCAAACATTATGTCATATTTCTGATCAGGCATTCTAATACTTTATATTAGATGAGTCGGCTATTAAAGATTCATTTTAAACAGGGGGCATTATAGCGCCTATGGAAGGGGACATATTCGAATTCGATCCAAGGAAGGGGAGGATAATTCCAGCTCCTTGGATCAAGAGGTACTCATCAGCATCAGGGCAAAATAATGTAATAATGCTGTAATCAGAGATATCTTCATCACTTATACCAGCTGTGAATTCCTGTGCTGGTTCATACAAGGCTGTATGAACCAGTGCTGCCCAGTGCTCGCATGGTCATCACAGTGCTTTAATTTGGTCTTCGAAAGACTCTAAAAACTGCTCAGGCTCTGCACACTTCAAATTATCATCACCAGTACGCTGCAGTTGCCTCCTCTTCTTCTCTCTATCATATTCCTCCTTAGCAAAGGCACGTTGCTCTCTACTTTGCTCAAGATTGAGTTTGACAAACGTGAGCGTTAACGAAGCTGACTGACCCAGACACAAACTACTGTCACCCGTTTTTCAAGGGTGGATGTCGTCCTGCATGTGTTCAGGAGTTTGTGCCATATCATTATGATTACTCAATCGAAGCGGGAAGCGACGCTTTGCCCTTTCAGTAGCTGAAGCACTAAGTTGTAACGCCATACTGTACGATTCGGATTTTAGTTTATTGCGTATAAAGTAACGAAGCTGTGCAGCAGTAAAGGTACGTTGATAATATCACTTGAACGAGGAATTCTCCAGCAGCGCTGTGGAGATAGTTTGGGCCAATTCTGCAAGGTGTATTCTGTCAATAAACACCTAACACACGTACAGTGCTCGTTACGGCATTATGCTTTTTTCGTCAGTGCATTCTGCCGTTAGCATGATGGCTCGGCCTGCCGCCACACTTCACAGTGACTTCTCATTGCTTACGTGGCTGCCACCCCATCTTTTTTCCGGTGTTCCCTTTGGATTTTGGGCTATATATGTTTGATTATGGGAAAAAGGAAGTCTTTAACACCTGAAACTATAGCTCAAATCATAGGGCTTCATAAAGCTGGATACCAGACGAAAGAAATAGTGGTGAATAGTAGTGTGTGAGCGTTCAGTGAGGAACTGGGTGCAGCGCTTCAAGGCTGGTGGCGGTGTCGAGTTACCGTCTGCCAAACCTTGGCCTGGCCCCTCGAAGTAGACATCTGTTCGTACCTTAACTGTGTTAAAGAAGCAGTTACTCTCTAACTGCTTCTTTAACACGAGCACTGTAGGTGGCATAACCAGCTAGCACTATATAAAGCACTTAACTAGTATTAATACGCTCAATACACAAACAGCTTATAACAGTAGCACGTAACAATTCAAACAGGCTTGCAGCGCAACACCGTAGGCAGGCTCGTATAGCATAGACAATGCAGAGGACAACGGCTTCAGTACAGGCCCCTCATATTAATAACACAAGTAATGTCGGATGGTTTGTATGCACATGTTTTTAAAAGAGTCAGCTGTTACTGCTGGCCGCACGTAGTCCAACGTACCAACCACAGCCCGGCTGGGCTGATTCGTGGCAGTTGTATGCACGAGTGTCCTCGCAACAAAAAACAAGCCTAATTCGTAGGTTCATGTTGTTTGTAGGATCGATGGATCGGTTGGTAAGGTGACATATACATTGTGTGGTCTCTTGAGGCAGGACATTGTCTCGTTGGGTCGAATTCTGGCCTGCCGCAGTTTGGTAAATGATTCAAAAACACTTTTTTTCTTGGTTTCATTGCTGTATAGACTGCTTGTGGAGGCGGGTATTCAAACAGAAGGAGGCTGAAATTAATCCTTGAGCATACAATTGCCACGAGTTTCCTCGCAACATGAAACAAGCCTAGTTCGCTAGGCTCATGTTGCTTGTAGGATCGATGGCTCATTTGGTAAGGTGACATGTACATTATGTGGCCTCTTGAGGCGGGACAATGTGTCAAGGGGTTGAATCCTGGCCTCCCGCACTTGGTAAATGGTTCAAAACCACTTGTTTCGTGGTTTCATTGTATATATAATTTTTTTTTTATATATATATATATATATATATATATATATATATATATATATATATATATATATATATATATTTTTTTTTATATATAGGATGGGGTCCACCTCTGGTGTCAATTGTGGGACCCATTGCCTCGGAGAAGTGGATAAAAAGACTTCAAGGAAGAATATTTAGATTTCTTTCTGAAGCTATTTGAATATTCCACTTTCCCCACCACCCCATCTTTTTTTTACAAACTTTATTTCAAGACAAAATACAATGGGGAGTAAAACAACATAGATAACAACTCAGAGCTACATGTCAAATACTTCGTCCAACTCCCGGCAGTGGGCCGCGTGCCCAGAATACTGGAGGTATTTCCCTCTGGATCGCAACACTGAGTCTCTGAAAGAGGAAGCTGGTCGCCCTGTGGTCCTTGGTTTCTATGATGAGTTTTCCACCCAGCTCCTTGAGAAACTTAAGAGCACACTTGCCCCATGCTCCATGGGTCTCCGACCCTATTGGGATGAAGTTATAGCAAGAGGGAAGGTCTTCATATTTGCGGGTCTTCTGGATCTCCCTGTGGCTGGCAGCTCCACCCCCTTCGGCTAAGGAGTGTGGCAGGTAGGTGTCTGCCAATGTGGCAGCACAGGTGTAGTCCCAAGCAATCTGCTTACCATCCTTCCAGGGTAGCATGGT